>DWHO01002770.1:0-12851 GCA_018247575.1 Eurytides lysithous rurik
ATGCGGAAGCAAAAACACTTCCACTTTACGCCGATTTTCTGTGAGGTCGTGGTACTAATCCGGTTCGAGCCGGCCCAATCAGCAGCGGGTACAGCTGCGTGGCTCTACCACCGTAGCTTACACTTAAATACAGAATATTGTTTATTAGCGTAAATGATTATATTTCAAATTACGATACAAATCAATCAATA
Source organism: Eurytides lysithous rurik (assembly GCA_018247575.1). Taxonomy (NCBI): domain Eukaryota; kingdom Metazoa; phylum Arthropoda; class Insecta; order Lepidoptera; family Papilionidae; genus Eurytides; species Eurytides lysithous. Next base: position 192 of record DWHO01002770.1, read on the forward strand.
GTACACTTCACACTTTATAAAAATTGTGGAGATCTGTTTCTGTCTTAAACGTCGGGGATTATCTTAATGATGTCTGTATGTTGGTTACCTTTTAAATTTAGAATTTGGGCACAGCTCAACAATTCGTAGTAAAACTTATATAATTGTTTGCATAGCTGTTTCTTTAACCTAAAGACTAAAGGTTTTGTCTAAACTGGATTGTTTATTTATATAGGATAGAACTACTTCTATTGGGTCAGCTTAGACAAATTCTTAGTTGAAATATAATGATATTAAGTTACCCTCTCAAAATGGCACATCACACTGCCACAAATGCTGGCTGTTAAAGAAATAAATATGTTAATAGAATACGAAGTAAATAATTTTCTATAGATATCACCAAATATATTATGCTTATTTTCGATCGAAACTAGAAGTTTTTTAGAGTTTCGTCTCTAATCAAGTACCAGATAATCATAACAAGATTATACTACACAATGACTGTGTTTATGTCTAGTAGTGAAAACAACAAATACATTAGGCCTTTGTGTTTATAATTGAACATGTTTAACCTTAATCACGTTGTTTACGTCCGAAGTTGACAGATTATTAGTTAATTTTTAAACAACAATACATGTAGGATAGGAGCTAGATGCTATGTTAATAATAATATTAGAATATTCAATACATAAAACGCGTCTTTGTCTCTGGTATAAGAAGACATCGACCCACAAGGAATAAAGTGATGTGACCGTTTTTGTCGGCTGAACTTTTATCTTATTAGAATCTAATACTGTGAGAATAAACGTGAATCTACATTAGCATCGTGGTCCATTGCTCTCTCGTTGGGATCAATATTCGTGTACTCAATCGAAGGCGGGCTATGGATGATGTTTAAATATTGTTAGGTGGCGAGTTGTTCGGCCGTGGTTGGTAGAAGCTGACGTCATCCGTTCAAATTTGGCAATGCCAGGCGTTCGACCTCCAAGCCGTAGTAGCGTCGTGACTGTTTGTCTCAACTGCGCAACAAAAATCGGAGACAAAAACTTTATATACAGATACAAAAGAATGACGACTTTAAATCGAACAATACAAATTGAGAATATTAACGATCCTAATTTAGTTCACCATTTATTACACCTATACGTTTTAGAATATAACAAAACTGACTACAATAACTAGCACCTAAAAGCAGCTTGAAATTAACATTATTTTCATGATATTTAATTGTAACGCATCGGCTTAGAAAACACTACTACGAAATCATAACCTTGACACAGACTTTAATACCATAGAATTCAATGATACATGTTAGGTAACTAACACTAAACAATAAAAAAACACGTGATTCTAGACTAAGGAAACAAATTATGCTTACATGTTACGTATTAAATTATTATTGATAATAAACAACACATATGTTATAATCTACTAAAGAATTCAATTATAGACATGTTTCTGATACCGCTATAAAACGTTAATAGACGAAATTTGTTTTGTTGGGTTCTTTTGTCATTTTCCTCTCCGTTTCCGTTTTTGAAAGTTATGGTAAAAATGATAATGAGTCACAGCCCAATAGTGCAATCGCATCTTGGTGTTTAAAATATTATTCAAAAACAAAACTGACAAAACGAAAATGTCGCTTACCTACTCAACTCTGCGCTCATCACTTACATAAAAAAGCCTACCGCTGTGCCAAAAAGAAACATAGTAGCACCTACACGTTACCGCTTGGCGATAGAATGGGCAATGCTTTGACTCCACCCAGTCTGACTGCAAAAGCCCTACGATTTTTAACAAATATTAGAGTAATCAGGATTTTATTATTGCTATCTATCTGTTTATAAATTCTATTCTTGAAAATAGTTTCGGACTGTTTTTTTTAAATAATTTTCCTAATACGTAAATTGTTGTCAATACGTAAATTGCTTCAAATGTTATTTCAAATAAATCCGTTTGTGAGGAAATAAAAAACTAACAACCACTTATCCCAGATTTTTGGCTACATATCATCCTCTTAAGTAGCTGATAAAATTTATTTAATCTTAAATTTTCGTGCCACGCTAAAAACATTCAAACATCCCGATCAAGACAACTGGTTCCGAATTTAATCTTGTGGATTGATTTAACAAAGAGCACAAAACTCTTTCAATTGATAACCTTGCTTTCAATATTTATTATGTGCTGACCATGGAATATTCACATTTTTATTTCTGTTATGAAGTATCATTTTTGATGCAGTTTCGCCAACTTATCTAAAATCAGTATTCATTAATAACCTACAAATTAAAATGTGTAACTTTTGACACATCAGATATTGCAAATTTATTTTCTATTTGTTCTTTTAAATGGAAATACGATCAAGGTGTCTGATAAAAAATATGCATCGATCACATCTGGCTTATCAGGAAACGGATAGTTTGTTAAAATTGTAACCAACTTGTTGGAGAATATATCAGTGACACAGAAATGGGTTCTTAAAAGTCTGAAATTTGAAATTACACACTTTTCATAAGATAAACATGTTGTCGTGTATGGGCCACAAATTATAAAACATTTAATTTGTCAGGATGAAGTGAAAAATTAGAGAACAGCCACGTATAAAAAAGCGTATGAAATATTGAATATTTTTATTTATTTATGTCGGGGCAATTCCTACGCATACCTGTCACAGAAACAAGGATGATATACCTGCCTGACGTACACCGACCCCCAGGATCATCCTTGCACCTAGGATGCATATAGACTGTTTTATAAGGCTCTTTTTAATGGCAAGGGACCATTCCGGGTCTAGACCTAGCGAGGTAATCCTGGGTCCAGGTAGAAAGGCAACAGACACCTGCGATGAGATGAGGTTTAAGGCTTTGCCCCTCTCTACGTTTCAGCCGCTCGTTATACCGAATCTCCTCCTCCATTGCGACCCCATCGGGTGCAGAGAGGGAAAGAAAGAAAACAAGTGTAGAAATAAAAAGAAGTGAAGGAAAGAAAGAAAATAAGTGCGCTATGCGTTACTCGTTAACCGTTGGTGACCAAGCTACAGTTTTTTTAACATCGCAGAGAATCTACCTGTCACGTGTCAGTCTTTCGGTGTTATGTCAACTAAGTCTACTTATCTTATCCTAAATATTAGATCGTTTAGTGACCAATATCTAATTTATTTAAACAAATTTGTAATACCAATTCGTACTCCTTCGTTGTGATTTTACAAAAAGTACGATAAAACTTGATATGAATACGATATAAATATTTTTTTTAATTTGTTAATTAGCTTTAAGAATCTCGTGCTCTTTCATATTTGAAAAGGCGCAATTTTTATGTCCTCTCTATCTTAACGGGTAATAAATAATTTGATAAAAATAAGGTGACAATTTTAAGGGTCATAATACTAAAAAGAAGAAGAAAGAAGGTGATATTTCTGCAGTCATAATGATACTCGCCCTATTATGCCTATCCAGGCATATATCTTGTCATCTGTGAAGGCCACTCTCCTGTTTCTTGCGACACCGTAGAAGCCACCTTGTGGTCACAACAATTGCATTTGTTACCGTGGGAAAATTATTGTACCATTCGAGCTAGAAGGTTGTTGAGCTATTATTGGCACTAACAAGTTGAAAAAGTATCAAATGCGGCTTGCAGTTACATATAACAAATCGATGAAATAAAATAAAAATGGTAATGGTAACAGATTAAAAATGAATCAGCTAACGTGCTGATTGTTCTTTTACTTTAAGTATAATTATTGATTTGATGCTGCGTCCAATAATAAACCCTCTTGCTAGCCGTAGTACACCATAAACAAAGGAGGTTAACTGACAAAGATAATAACAAAAGAAAACGAGAATTTCGACTCTCCGAGATGCGGGCACTGCGGTAAAAGAATACTTACCTAACGCTAGGTCTGACCAAAGGGACTATTAAACACAGTACTCGTAAAAATTGCAATCATAAATTTAACGACGCCCATGCTTTTATGGCTTCGTAATCCCGCAGAATACAATAAAATATAATAACTTATCATTTTAATTCTCGCTACCTTTTCACATTTTTATTCCTTTTTTTAAAATAAAACTGAAGATATAACCCCGACTGATATCATTTAGCCAGTGTGTTTGTCGATTTGTTATAAAAATACTACTTTTTGTTATAAAAAGATTGGAGTGTCGATTACAAAATATTAAAAATATGATTAATCACAGTAAAGAGTTATTAAACTGCCATACAATAAGCAGTCAATACTATATACCTTACGAGTTGACCCAACTAATCTTGTTCTGTAATTATTGTTAGATACCTCAACAACTACTGAATCGATTGAGATCAAACACAATGCAGTTCATAAGTCAAATAATCAGCCATGTCCCGTTACTTTTACGTAACGTCCTCCAATTTTTGACAAACAAACATACAAACATCATTTCGACCTCAAAAATTTGATATCAAAGTACACATAGATACCAATTATACTGATACATACATAGATGGAACTTATTAAAGCTTCATTTTCATATCTAAGCATACACAGTGAGATTTGCTTAAGATTTTTATTTATTTATTTAAGATCAGAATTACTCCACGAAGGTAATTTTTCTTTGATTTCGTGCTATATTGGTCCATTGACTTAAAACGTGGCCAGCATCTACTTACAGTCCGCTCACATCCGCGTTTGCCTATCGAGATTACTTTAGTTACAGAGGGAAGGGATTAGATCGGCGTTGAGTCAGCGCCATGGCCCAAATTCCACGGAACACCATCCGTTGGTTAGGATCAGTCAATGGAATACCGACCGAAACCTGTTACCCACAGACGCGAGAATGCAATGCCTCGTACATCCAAAGAGCCGTTGTTCCACAGCCCCGGCGTCTACGCGTTTAATGTCTAGCAGATGCTTTATGAACGTACTTTGGTACAGCTCAACCCGACCTACACGTTGCATTGTTTCGTTATCTGTTGAATGAATTTGAATGTTGACTTCTACTGAATCTAATGACAAAGGTCTTATATAGGTAAAATGCATTTTTATATGTAAATCTTTCGAAATGATAAAAGATGACATTATGTGTTTAAATTTTTTGACATAATCAGTGTCTTTATTTTGTACCTCACCACTCCCAATTTTGCAATATCAAATGACAAGAGAAGAATGTCTTAATATAAACGACAAAAATCCAAAGATGGACTCGCGTTTTTTTTAATATTCAATAGTAAAAGATATGTTTTATTACGTTTGTTTTTTAGGTTTCTTGGCTAATTTTGCATAAGAAAAAATAAAATATAAAAAATTGTTATACAATATAACAATTTTCAAGAGAATCAATATTACCTTAGATCTACTCATTGCCGACTATTGAATGTACGTTTTTAAAAGTAAATAAAATATTTAAATGCTACAAAAGGAAACAGCTTATCGCGAATAAGCTCGTAGGTTGTATATGTATTTATCATAATATTGGTGCTAAAAGACTAACAAAGTAAAAAATGTTCCATACTGGTTCCTATCAACAGAATCGGCAATTAACAATCCATGGTATTAATTAAGAACATTAGGGACACTAAACGGTCCCTTGTTGCGTATTTGGTATTTTAAAATAAGTTTATTGTAGGCTGCTCTCGGGCTAGAGCGAGGCGCCAATGCACACAATGCTCGCTATTATTAGGAGACGACCTTCAGGGCTGCCTTCGTCCAGGAATGTTGGTTCGGTTGTTGCAACAGCCCTATTTTCCAAGAAACCGAGTGCGTGCGACGTCCGCGCGTATTTTTTCACAGTTTACGTATTCGGCGAGTATGGGACGAAACTGAAAATATATTGATACTCGGCAAAAGATATTCGCTGAATAAAATTTAACATTTTATTTTGTCAGTTGCCGATGTACGAGAAATTATTTTCTGAAACCACTTACTTATATTATGAATTACAAGTAAAAATTACTGTTATAGATTCAACAACAATTTCGAAGACGACACCAATGTTTCTCGTAGTCCATTTAATATGCAATATGATACGTGGAATAAGTTAAATTGGCGTAAAAACTGATAGGTCAAATACGCTTGAAAACTTTAAACAATTTCGTAAAAGTTAAAGGCAAATCATAAAAAATATTCTTAAAAATAAAGCAAAGCGTCAAAATTTATAGGGCGCTGTATAAATTCCATTCCCTTCTTAGCGCCAGCCTACCTGTGGAGTAAAAAAAACTTTCTGGCTTTAGGGCCGCGTCGGCGCTTTTGAGATAATTTATAAGGCTCTGCCTTTCTCGGAATTTCGAAATCTCGCCGAGATAGGTTCGTGCCCGAGTCGCGGCTTCAGGGGACGGAATGTAACGGATTTTCGTATAGAAAAAATTGCCTCGCATTGTATCGACCTTCATTGTATCTTGCGCTTTGGTGAGATTTTGTAACTCGAACGGCTAGCGTGAGATTCCATCATTCATCATCATTAACATTGAGACTTTTACATAGACACAGCAACACGTTAAAACAACGATCCAAATACATAGATTTTATTTTATGTTATTTTTTTATAGCGTGGTCACTTAAATCTATTAAAAAAGTTGAGTGAATATTTCTAAAAATTCTTCTCGTATACAAATTCAGATTATTCAATGCATTAATTGACTAAATGAGTTCGTTAAAATGCGTATATCCTTATAGTTGTCTACTTCTTTTGGGCCACAGGATATAATTCACTGTTTCCCCGCAAACTGATGAATTGACATAAAAAGTGCACGATAAAGTTATGTAAGCGTGTTTAAAACTGATCAGTACGCAGATGCGCTTCATAATTAACTTGCATGCATTTTACGAAGCGAAGATAATGAATATCGAGTCCGGACGCCGCTTCTACATTCAGGTTTGAATGTATGCACTTAAACCGAGTCCCGGCCGGCCCAACATGGAGTAGTTCTGGGAAAAGCAGGCCGCATACCGCAACGCGTGCTGCTATTGGCCAACTGCCGTGTCAAAGACTCGAAGCAGCCCTAGAAGAGACAGTTTGAGCAAGCGGCCTTACCTGCTTCGTTGGAAAAGTGCCCGCCATAGATCGCAGCAAACATTAATGAGAAGTTAGATTTTCAAAGTGAGAGTCAGATTCTTTATTCGAAATTGGATTGGTTTACAATCATTTTAACGTCCATTGATTCTACCACCACACCTTGTTCGGAAAAAACGCCTCGGTCCTGAGAACTTAAATTCGCTTTTTAAAAAAATAAATTTTGAAAAAAAACTTAATTTGAATCTTGAAATAGGCTGGAGGCGATCACATCATTCCCAAGGAAATATTGAAATCATTAACAGCATTTTTTTTAATTTGGCAATACAAGCTTTCTGGACATTTTCTGGAATTCGCATTGCCCATAAAAAGAATTACTGACTCGTTCTAAACGAGTCTTAGGTAAAACAAGCTTGCCTTTGTTTCTAGTATTTATGCTATGCACGTGACACTTCCTGGGAAAATCATTAATATTTTTGTGGACGTACAAAACATTTTTATACACGTATTTAGAAGTGACAGTCAATATGTTAACAGTCCTAAATTTTACTTTTTAAGACACTCAAATTATGTACATGGAATCCTTAACCCGCGTTTAAAATCTTTTTTATGTCGAAAATTTGCTTCTTGGTTTCTTTGTCTGTTGTTTTTTCACGCAGCAACGAGGCAGCAGAGATTTCAAAGTTACATAGGCTACTTTTAATTCCACAAAATTTACAGTAATATAGCCAAAATTATTATTTGAAAATATGAGCGTTTACAATCAGACGTTAATTAACGCCTATCTACCATTGAATAATTGTTTACCTGTCAAACGAAATTTCTTAATAAGAACGAACACAAACAAATTAATTGTTAGAACGAACACAAACAAACAATTCGCACATAAACAAATGAATTGTTAGTTAAATACTTATTAACTTTTCTGTTATCGCTTAAAGGAAAGAGATATTTTATGAAACGCTCCTATTAAATTATATTTTTTTTTTGTGATTATATATTTAGTTTTATTTAGCGCTACTATATTTTTGTAACATACTTTTTGTTTTTTTTTTTAAATTAGTTTCACATTTGTAAAAATTTTCTTTTCTTTTATAAGTTTTATATCTATTACGTTTATTCATAAGCATTGGTACAAACCTACGTGGTTTTCAGATGCTAATTGATTAGTATATAGTGTTTTTATTGTTTAAATAATAAAGAGAAAATAAAGAAAAACAGTTAAGTTATAATGACCCTCCATATCTCTTTGAAGCCATGAAACAAAAGTAAATAAATAAGAAAAACCCGTTATGCAAACGTTTAAAGAAAACACTTTTAAGTATTACAATTAACGCTTGAACGGTGAATTTGAAGCGTTTTCTTCAACATTTTGCCGCGCTTGTGCCACGTATATGTATCATGGACACAGTTTTCCAGATATTGTGGGGTCACGAGCGTGAGTTCGCCCGAGTTGGACATGGTTCATTCATTAAAATGTGTGTTTATTAACAAGTAGTCGGACACGGACTGTTAGGTAGGCGACCTAGCGTGCATAGACGTTTCTAGCAATAACATAGCTCGAAATCCCTTTCTATTCTCTGTTCCACAAACATCGAAAAACGACAAATAAAATGTTTCGATATGAACATCCTTTTCATAGTTTCTCTTGTGTGCATATAATTAAATCAACAATATCAATTTTCGAACACCGTCTTATGTCGGGAATATTTAAACGATTTCCAAATAATAAAGAATAAATGATTGATTGATTTGAGAATTATTTAATCCTGAACCTGTTTTAAATATTATAACTAAACATTTATTAAAAATGTTATTATTACAATCCCATAACATTACTAAAACTTGGCACTTGGTAAGAAAATTATTAAAAACTTACGTTAAAATTGATTTTAATTAAAATAATACATATATTATTGTTAACTTATGTTTTAAATCATAAAATATCCTTTTTTTGTTTGTTTTTAAAAAAACTATTGTAAGATAATAATATCTTGTGTTGTAAGGGCGTTTTACATACGTAAATTTCACACGGACAAACGCCCAGATCCAGAAAAATTATCTGTAGTTTATACAAATATTTGTCCCGGGTGGGAATCAAACCGACGACGCTCAGCTATGAGTATCCTTTATAAGATTGTTTAGCTTTTTTTCCTCTTTATAAAAAACTTCAGTCTTTTATGAATGAATGAATGGCGGGAATATTTACACATCTGAGAAAAATTATATTAGTAAAACTTTTCTATCTCTATTTCCTTTTTCCTTGTTTTTTTTTTATTTATTTATTGGGAAAGAGTATTTGCTTCTGGGACGTAATGCCATAAAAATAATTTTAAAAAAGGTGGGAAAAATTTGTAGTTTAGTTATTACGGTACAAATTATTAACCATCATCAACAATAAAACTATGGACTCACAATATTGTCGATCTACCATATGTATTATAATCCGTCAAATTTATTGAAAAAATTACACGCACATATGAGTTGTAATAAAATATAAGTTTCATATTTACACAAGAAAAGGTTATTAAAAAAAAACAAGAAATGTTTCCATCCATGTTGGTTTCCTTTATGGAAATAGTAATTTAAGTGAGTTTACATAGTGAAAATTGTTTATTGTTTGACGCTCATTTTATGCGTAGACAAATATGAGCAGCGCCATTGCAAGAAACGTGATGTCTAAGTGGGCGGAAACGTGGGTCGGATTTAGGGCTTTAGATAAAATGAACCAACTGAAAAGGTGAGTTAAAGTGAAACATTATTTTAGAACATTTATTTTTAAACAAAAGCCGTTATTTGTTTTAAATTATTAAAATAATATTATTTTTGATCGTCCCAATTTTTTTGATACACCACATCTGTTAACGTTGCTTCGTAATAAAATATTTGTATTTTGTAATAAGCAATGTAGAGTTAATTATATATTAAATTTAAATTGAAAGCAGTATTCAAATTGTCGCCGGCAGTTAGTATTTTCTTCCACAATAAGTAAATCAACTAAAAAGATTGTTGGTGGTTGAATGATGTTTAAAATTGAATAAGATGTAATAATTTAGTGTAACAAACAGTTATAATTTAATCATCAATAAGCAACATGAGAATGGTAAATTGGTACGGATATGGTACTTTCGACATATTAAGTATTAGAACATAATAGACATTGCAAATGACTAGAAAATACTTAAATACATACATATATTAAGAAACTTTTTTTCTGGAACCTCAACCTATTATTGCATAATATGAAAATTACACGTGATGTACGTATTTTACGTTTATTTATTTTTTTAATTTATAATCTTTTTGGATTGTTATTGTTCCTGGCTATATTAAGACCATAACTTGAGCTTTATCCTGGTGTGTTCATAAGGATTTACCAAAAATATCCATGGTGTTCACTTTTCATCATACATCTTGAGGTAATGTATGCATTACCTCAAGGTATATGATGAATGAGATTTTGTTACTACACGAAAACTAGTATTAATAATATCGGAATTGTGTCTCGCGTTAGTTCACATATAGATGCTAGAACGAACATGACAAAATAAACCGCCAAAGCCAAGAGCGTCTGATTTATTCAGGGTGACAAATAAATTAAAAACAAATCGGGCGCCGCACGAGTGCCAGCTTTTATATCTGGCAACTGGCCTGATTTGAATAATTGAAACTGAGAAACGCTTATATATATTATATTTAAAGACCAATCAGAATTTCTTTTCGCACGAGTTCTATACCTTTCCTCTGTATAAAACTTCATCTAATAAGACTATTCATAAAATATTTCAGCTCTGAAACGTCTTAGAAACTGTCATATTACAACAATATGGTGTATGGTGCCTACGAGTACCTACTGCAAAGATCAGTAAGAAATATGAAAGTAAGTATTTTTGTGTTGTAAAGAAATATTTCTCTTATATAAGACTTTCTAAGAGCATTACAAAGACAAATTTTTGTAAATCCATATCTTACGCTTACAGCGCCGGCTAGATCAGGAGAGGCAGACATAAATATCTTATCTTAACGTACGAATTTGTAACATGATTGACGCATTTCTAATATTTCTTTAACACAATTTCATAAAATTATGTAAGACAATTCATGTAAATACCAAGTTTGCTCGTAGCGTAATTACATACCATGATGAGGTCATAGTAATCAATGTATACATAAAACATTCAATAATACATACTGTGGGTGTCAACCCACGTGACAATTAATAATTAGTCATTGACATTTAAGCTATAAATACACTATTTTTATTGGAATGATTATTTGAAACATTTAAATAAAAAAAATATTTGTAACGATTAAGTTGTAGCCGCCAAGATAGTCCTCTTGTTAATTCTTTTTCATTACTCGTTTATTATTTTTTTCGATACGATACCTTTAATTAAACATTCCTTAGTTTATTATTAGTTCACATCTATTTTTTTTTTCGGGATTAAAAATAGCACTCCCGAAAGTTGAACTTTCATAGTTGGTCCGAGAATTTTATCTATGCTATACCCACCCGTTCGTTATACCCACTGCTCTGTTATTTCGTGAGAAAAGCACCAATAAACATTTTCAGATGTTTTATATTGAATAGCACCTACGGTACCCTTGGATTTATTTATATGAATAACGTTGTCTGAGTACTTAAAACGCTATTCTCTTCTATAGATATTGTAATATGGCGCCAATAAAATATATAATTAAAGCCTTGCAATTCCAAAAGGGAATAAATGCCACGATAGTTGCAAGGCTTTTTTGTTACCTATCCTTATCTAAAATAAAAAAGAAGGTTATTAAAATTACTAATGTTATTCAATGTATTGTTAAAAACATATGTTTTCCTCGGAATAAATTTAGGACATTACTTACACCTTAGGAGTGAATCTTATCATAGTCAAACCCCTGTTATCAGCGAATTCGTTGAATTTTGCAACGTCGGTTTACAAATTTAGCAACTTCGTGGAATAATATTTAAAGACGTCTTATCGATATCGTTTTGAATTTGAAATGGAAGTACATTAACAAATTTTCAGTTCTAACTAAGATAATTTGAATGTAATGAAATCGACAACAATTACAATACATATAAAACACAAGATAAATACACAAGTAAGGTAAGGTATACGATATGGTAATCTATTGTAAAGTAGTGTATCCTAGTATGTGTAATCTGTGAAATATGCGCATCACAGTATGTGTAATCTGTGAAATATGCAGATGCAACAAAGCAAAAATACGTATGAATTTGGATATACATAAAAAAACAAACGTAGATAACTAATTAGATCACGAAATCACAGGTTACTCTGTTATGCAGCCTCTCATCACTACTCAAATCTGAATCAGCTCCCGGCCATATAATATACAAAATATTCTAACTGAATAAATAAATGAGGATTGTAATAAAAGTATAAATTCGTTAAAATTAATCTTTAACCACTTTAGAAACCTTTAATTGTAAACTGAGAAATTGTATGCTTCGCTAGTGCAACCTGTGTGTAAGCTTAAATTTATACCAAATTGAGAAAAAAAATAGGAACACAGTCACTCTCTCCGCAATATTAACACAAAACCTATAAGTGTGAAGGGTGCTATCGCATATTAAATATTAAAGCAAATTTGTCATACAGGGTGGGCCAAAAATTTTTGCAAATAGCAACACTTGATTTCTCCAAAACCGTGAGAGCAAGGGGCGCGCGGG
>DWHO01002771.1:0-12851 GCA_018247575.1 Eurytides lysithous rurik
CCCCTTAAAGACTGACAACGCATTTGCAAGTTCAGTAATGTTGCAAATGTCCATGGGCGGCGGTAATCGCTTACCATAAGGTGACCCGCTTGCTCGTTTGTCAGCCTACTACATAAAAAAAAACGTAAATTTTAAAAATAAAAACACTTTTGGTAGTACATAGTTCAAACAATACCTTGAATTTGTTTATGCGTGAAGTACGGGTGCAATGTTACTATTTAAATATAAATTAAATGTTGAGCATCATTATTGTTCTCCTAAGCTATGTCAACAGTTCTTGAGTGAACATGAACAGTTCGAAGTTAACATATCTTTTTTTCTAAATGTTACATACATTTAGAAAAAAAGATATGTTAACTTAAAAAATGTGATGGTATCTCCGCATAACGGGCAAAGTTCGCCGTGAAAATAAGTCTGAGGACCTTAGTTAAACAACTATATAATTAAACAATAATGATAATGTTGTACAAATATGTTTCGCTGTGGTATTGGTATTAAATTTGGTAACATGAATACTTATTCTCCTGTGCGCATCAGTTTTTTTATGATAGTAAATGGTATGTCAGATGAAATTGCACTATAATTAAAGTCATCTAATGTTGAAAAGATATAAGATCGAGGCTTCATTCGTAAAATGTCGTATCTCCAAAATCTATCAAGTAGTCAACTCTAGGATATTCCAGTTAACTGTGTCAAATATGCTTTAAAGTAAAGAAAATAATATATCAAAAAAGTATTCAACTTCTGTTCTTATAAATTGATGAGTTAATAATTTTTGAAATGGTTTCTTGCCCGTGGTGTAAATTTGGATTTTTCGAGATACGACAAAATCACTTTCTCGCGCCTCCAAAAGATGGCTTCTAGAACAGATTTAAAGTTGCGGGCTTCGTTGTCAACGGTTCAACATGATAAACAGTACAAGAGTCCGACTTTGATATTTGAATGTAGTATTTATTTACTTACAACGATCCCGATTTTCTACCTATTTTAATGTGAGACTGCTTTCTGAAAGGTAGGTAACCGAGTTAAGTCCTTCTTCTTAATTATCTTCAACACTTGACCTATTTGGCGCAGTTGCTCAGCTATTGGCTTAGGCGTCGTGGGTCCTGGGTTCAATTCCCATCCGGGAGAAATATTTGTACAACCTACAAAGGATTTTTGTATGTGAACAGCCCGTTTTTTTTTAATAACAAAAAAACTGCAACTTGCAACACGTTAAAAATGTTTTCGGTCTTTCCGACAATTATTGGAATTTCCCAAGCAGCCAAGTAAAATATTCAATTTTGTTAACCTGTATTTTATAAACATTTTCCGTTTGCCTTTTATATTTTGTTCTACAATCCCATGGGATTACATCATGATGTGTTGTAAATATTTGAAAAAAAGGATTAGATAATTTTTTTTTTTTCCAATATAATAGCTCCGATTAATATCTTATTTTCACTCTGGGGGAATTAAATCAAAAGTGTCAATATTGATTAAAAAGTAACTAATATTTAAGATTTAAGAAAATGGTCGCAAATATAAATGCTTAACCTACACACGTGGGGCTTAAGACAATAGATTTTTAAACGCTAAAAATTGTTTGTCACTTTCTTAGGTTTAAAACTATATTAAATAATGTCTTATTTCTAAATTGGGTTTTCAGGTATGTAGTTAATATAGCCTCTGATGCTCACACTAACAATTATTTAACTAAGCCCCGAAGGGAAGGGAAAGGAAGGAAGGGAAAGGGTGTCAATCATTAAAAGTGTCTGGCTTTGAGATTAAATTCTAAGGAGGTTCTCTAACAACATATTGAAATCGATGTACCGCCATATTGAATCGATGTACCGCCAAGAAGCCACATAAGCCCATTTCTTGACGACAATAACATTCTTAAAATGGATGCCAGACGCAGGCTTCACTTTGCTTGTGCACTTTTTGACGTTATAAAGACAAAAATTCCAAAGTATCTTTACAGCAAGCTAAAATGGTCTCGGGAACATAGCAAGTATCTAAGCCGTGCGTCTTGTTACAATAAACTCAGTATTCCTCGACATAGTTCCTCAGCCTTTCGGGGTTGTTATAAATATGCAGCCACCCACTGCTGGAATAATCTTCCTCCGCCGCTGCTTGACCTAAAAACATTAAGCACTTTTAGAAAACAGTTGAAAAACTCCTTAATAAATAAACAGAAAGGACACTGTATTTTTCATTAATATATTTGCAATCTACTTCTTTAAATATATTTTCGTGTACCTCCATTATTCATTACCACTATACATTCATGTTATAGTTTTATATACATGTATGTCTGTATGATATACAAACATTGACTCAACTACAACTCCTTTTTTTTTATTCAAGCATTAAATATAGTCTTTAACTTACCACTGTTTCCACCACATCTTATCTTGAGGTAATAAGTTCAGTATACATGTTAAATACACATCTATTTTTTTTTTGTTACTGCTCGCTTGATGTTGACCATTCAATGCGGTCTCTTAGACCGACTGGGGCCGACTGAAAATCCCTTTATTATTTTTGTTTCATGCAATTTTTTTATTTTTCTTTTTTTGCGTTAATTTCCTTTATGTATTGTATAGTGTGAAGTGTCGGAATAAATCTCTTTATGTCTTAAAATTCAGTCTTTATGATAGAAAGTAATTTAATAAAGTTTGTGTGTCTGGTGGATAGTTGCACTATGGCAAGTATTTTTGCACTTCTTTTATGTAGTCCCGTCTGCTCTTTACAAACTACAGATTATCTGAAAATAAATTCATCCATTCTACAAATGATGCATAACGCCGACCTGCAAAGCGTCTGCAGTCTCCCCACTATACGCCAGCACATTAGAGACCTTTCGGTACGGTTCTTTGGAAAAGCCTAAATCATTCCAAGCCTCTAGTAGTAGATCCAAATGCATCAGAATTTAAACGTCGCTGGCGTAAGGTACTTTAATCTGTCGTTGAATAGGTCGATAGTCTGCTAGATCCGCCATCGCGTGTCTCGTCATAACACACAATTAGGTATCACATATGAGATACCGTTGTTCTTCCGCGCCTAACAGCGTACCGTACACCGGGGTACCGAGCGTACGCGGTGGGTACATCTTACTGCCCCCAGCAATTGATTCATTATAAACAGTTGACAGCCGTTGCAGCTACGATCCACTTTCTGGACCCTGATGGCCCTTAGTCGACAATCTTTATAATATCTTTTTGTGTTCTGTTTCTTCTGGCATCCTAAGAACGCTCTTCAAATTGTTTGTTGGTGACTAAAATCACAATTACCATTTGAATTAAGAACAATAAAAAATATTTGTAAAAAATGGACAAAGTGTTTTTGATAACACTATTGAAAATAAAATAATTAATTTCTAAACCGTTCAGATCACTACACTATTTTCGAACCTTGAAGTTATCCGTAGAACCCCAAATAGAACCTCACATGAGATATTGTTTAAATACGTTATAAAATAATGTTTGAATGTCTTCAACTATAAATAATATATAAATATTCATTTTTTATTCATTTATTTATACTGTATTGTATACATTTAAGCACAATATGCAAAGACTGTCTTAAAATCGTCCGTCAAGGTTACAACTTTAACTTTATGTAACGATCGATATGATGGATACTAGCAGAAGACATTTAAAATAAGTCTATAACAAAGAATAGAAAAATTATAGTCATATAATTATAAATATTATTTTTGATTTTTTTTTTTCATTATTATGCAATAGTTTTCGAGGTAAAAAGTCTGGCCATTTATGTCGGACGCTTAAAAAATAAGTTTGACAGATAGTGTTTTCCAAACCCGGTAATTTTAGTTCCGCAATATATGTGACACAAAAATAATGAAATAATCGACCTCCAGTCACGTACAAATTAAAAAAATTACAAAAATACGATGATAACAACTTAAATTCGACCGATTTCTTTCAATGCTTACCGCTTTATAAATTCGCGGTACCTAAACAAAGATGGCTGGGTATGTATTCCGATGTTTATATTGAGAAGAAAATTAAGTCTTTTCAAATTATAATGCTAGTTAATATATAATATTTTTGTTGCTACTAATACTTTCACATAATATGAATCGAAGTTCGTTACGCTTACATCACTGTTAGAGATACATATATAACTATAGAAATAAATTCGCGCGTACCCCACATTTGCTATTTTTTAAAATATCACACTCACTAATTTCACGTAGATGTATTTTCCAAATACTCGTAATCTTCAAGTGATAACTCTTTTTGTATTAAATGTCGTAAAGTAATTAAATGTCTCGCTTAATAGAATGATGAAATTACAAGTATTGTATATAGAGTTTTATAGTTTTTGGAAAATCAAAAAAAAATTTTGCTTTTAAGATTTATATTGAAATAGGATTCAGAGCTCTACTTGGAACCTCGGGGATGTTCCGATTACTCGGGCGGACTTGTTGGTATTCGGGAATTAGCGCTTACGCCAATCCATCCCTTACCACGGCAGCGGATGGACATGGGTGATCTTCGATGGACGCGAAAGTCTAACCGCTTTAGCTTTGACATCTTCGACTAACCGAAATCATCATCAATCAAATTATGATGTTTTTTTTCAGTTGCTGTCCGTACTCGCCTAAGGCAGCCGCGCCGGGGAAGAGTCTGCCTCTCATCTGCCTGGTGCCGTGCGACGGCAAAGCGCAAGTGGCGGCAAACGGTGGATCAAAAGAGCCCCAACCTCGGCTACCGAAGACAGTGTCAGCCAACAGCCCCTCGCAAGACATGCCGCTACTCGACGAGGAATACGTCAAGAAACACTTCAAACTCCCACCACGGCCACTGTACCTTGACCCTTTCAGGTATTTTTACCGACTTCGAAATTTAGGTGGCCAACCAGTATCTATAACCATAGGTATCCAACCAGTATATAAAATATTTATTTACATCGGTATGTTAGGCTTCCTACGAAACAAATTTGAATAATGTATGGCTTACCAAAAGTACGGTGTTATGAAACAACCGGTAGTTATAGTAGTTTCTAAAAGATAGTCTACAAAAAAATAACACTGTGTAATTTAAAATTATCTATATGTTGCTAAAAGAAGAAAATCAATATTTCTTTTTATCACATCATTACATATTAAAGTCTTGTGTGACCTTGCACCGTGTTACAGTTGGTCTTTTACAATCGTAAACACATTTACTCGCCAAAGAACAATTTTGTTATAGATTAGAGACACACGTGTCATAATCGAACGGAACGGAACAAGGACAACGGAACAAATTTTCTATGCTGAAAAGTGGTATTAATGTCTAGAGAAAATTTAAATAAAGGTTGGCGAGGTAGCATTAAATAACCCGCATCCGTTGCATTGGCTCTTGGCGGACTTGTTATGAATATTGTTTTACATTGACAAAATTCGATAATTCTAGTACGTATTATGGGTCAGAAATAAGTGATACTTTATTATAGTAATTATATGCTGAGTAAGGGTGTCATGGACTCCTCATTTAGCACATACTGCCATCTAGTGACACTAAATTGAAACTTGCAGTTATAAAATATCACAGACTTGAACACAATGGTAACTTGTGTCTAGAATGTAGATAGACTTATATATTTCGGTCATGAAATGGTCATACAATATTAATTCATTACATCCAACTAATATAACAGAAAAACTCCTAAGCTTCAATAACATCGGCTTAACGTTCAATAAAAAGAATGTTATGAAAACAATTACTCTACACAGACTTGATCACTAATAAAATGATGGAAGTGATGTATTATATGCAATTTATACAAAATTCTATACGATATTAAATTTTTGTTGTTGTATGGAATGAGTATCCATAAAAAAATAACTGTCTTATAAGGAAAAAAATAAATGGGCATATCTACTGTTTTTTTTTTTATGTATACGAAACTCTTAGTATTTTTATTCTCAATTTCTTAGAGTATTCTTATATTCTACCATCTATATAACCAACAAAGCATTACGGAATCACGGTCTAAACTTATATAGCATGAGAATAACGAATTTTCTATATACCAACATTAGCCTGATAAAGATCACTGCACAGTTTTGATTTTTAAAAAAGGCTAACGTTACAGAAAAACTTTCCAATTTGTTAACATTTCTTCTACGATGTTTGTTTTTCTGAGATCTTGTTAACCGTGTATCGTTTACAACTATCATCATCGCCGACAGGCGGCCGCTGATAACGTTCCCCATGACGCAGGAGATCGTCAACCACTTCAACATGGCGCGAAAGACTAAGATCAACCAACAAATCCTGGACGGCTATTTGGACCCGAGCGAGGCCATATCTGCTCCTAGCGTATTTGTACATATTTTGCTTTATCTTTCCTTTTATTAACTCTTTAAGACAACACGCTCCGCTACAATGCTTAAATTGTTCTTAATACAAACGGACATACCAGAAGGCTGGTGATATTAACTTGTAAACCTAAAAGTATCCACGCTGGACGAGAATCGAAACCCCGACCCGCAACAAACGGCGACAAAGAGAAAGTGACTGCCTAGGAGATACCACACCACTGCTTTATTATCGTAAGAAAATACGTGTAAGTTGAACTCAAAGAGAGTTCTAAATAAGAGCAAAAGTAATGAGTTTCCGGGAATTTGCTCACTAAAAGGGAAAGTGTAATTTTGTGAAAAATATTATTTTACCGAAATGTTTAAATGCTTGTAAAAAAATAGACAGAAACCCTATAATGATTTACATAACTGTTTTATAATATAATAAAAGCAATGTAATTTAATGACATAAGACGTGTTTCAATATACACGATTAATATTGAAATTTAAAAATTCACACGTTTCAGCCGTACGCACAACCTAAAACGGAAAAGGAGAAATCGAAAGACGAAAACGAAGAAATCATTTACATACTTCAGCTACCGGACTGGGAGTTCAAATGCCCAGTTCATCAGCGCACTGTTAAAACGCCCAGGTAAATGTCAAAACTCTGTGTGTGTACACAGCTCTCACACGAGGGACTAAGCGGAGCTGAAGCCATCTAACTTTGCAAAATACATTCTGACGGTATCCTGTTGCCACGGAAACAAAAATTTGGCTCAAAAATATACAAACAACTTGATATGATAACATAACTGTTTCAAATAAACCGATGACTGTTGACTGAGATGTTTGAGAAGGCTGTATTTCACTGGGCCCCAATGTACCGCAATTTTTGTTAATGATAAGAATATATTTCATCTATGCTGACATTCTATAAAAAAAAATGTTATGGAGGTTTGATCTACGATCTACGACAAAGACTTGCCTACGGCGTCATACGCTTCGTGGATTTCGATTTTGTTATTTTTCCAGTTTGGGATAAATAACTAATACAACACCTTTGCCAAATCATATTAATTTAGTGTTATTTGTTTTATTATCGCATTCAATAAATTTTATTTAATGACTGTATTGGGTTATGACAAGTTGTAGAAAGCATTTAAAAATATTAATAATTCCTTTATTTAATATCTAGGTACGAATAATTTGTTCGCCAAAACTTTTACATTAGGATTACATTAATAGCGGTTTCGGTAACTATCCTTGCGCGGAGCTTTGATAGTTTTGGGAAATCTCACTTGGATGTAGAAGTCAAAATATAGTCTGATTTCATACAGTGCTGCCATCTTTAGGCATTTTATTTAAATTAAGCATGAATGTTTAACGACGAGCTGCCATCTCGTTGTCGTTTGGAGAGTTGGTCTCTGCTAACGACATCTGTGAACATTCGAGTGACACCTAAGAATTTAAATACCCATTTTCCATTGTAGATTCATTTGGCATTCCTCTAAGAAATCAGAAAAGAAAGAGAAAGGTCAAGAGTTGAAACGTGGCGGAGGACCCCTTCACAAACCTAAGCCGTGGCTACTTAGCAGACATACCGATTTTGATTTACTTTCACAGTGGTGAAGACATTGCAAGTTACATCGCATTATGCAGAATATTACAATAAAATAAATTTTGTGGCACAATTCAAGTTGGTTTCAATTATATTGTTTTTTTCTACACATGCATTTGTTAACCCTGTCTTATAGTGGATACCAGCGCCATGATTTGCTAATCTGGTGCGGCAGGAGCCAAGGCAAGTTCATAAGTTTTTATTTAAGAGAAACAAACGGCTAACTGGTAGCCACTGTAACCAGAATAGGCCAAAGTTAAACAGAATATAGGAGACAACATATATGCTATTTTAGATAAAAAGAAAAGTACCACTCGGTGATTTTAAAATAATGAAATATTAAAAATTGGAAATTCATTAAATTTGTAATACACCCGCGTTGGGTGCAAAGCAATTAGCTGGTGTTACTGTTGATGACTAGTAGAGGTCGTTTAATAGAATTAAACAATATACAAGTGCCTCAGGTTCATCTAGAACTTGAGGCACTTGTATATTGTTTTTATTTTAGCATAATGAATTACTTACGACATAGAGAGGACTTTGAAACACGTATTTACATCAAGTAGTTGTTTGTTATTAGAGAATAAACAATTGTCGTAATTTTATAATGTTATTACCAAGCTTGAAGTATAAGTAAGCAGAGTCTACTATGCATCGTATGGTTTAAATTCATATTTTTAAGTGTCCGCAGTTCGCTCTTCACTCCCCTACTTGTGTCTAGATAGTAGTAGATTATGATAAAAAAAACTTTTTTTCTTTTCAATTCTTAACCTCGGAATAGAAAAATCGAGTGTGGGTGAGTGTTAATCTTGAGGTCTCACACTGGCCACATATGTATGTATCAGTTGATTCGGACATATGTCAATGTACTAAATTGTGTAGTAAGAAGCTAAAGCTTAAGCGTAAATTTATTATGTGAAAAAAAATAAAGTAAAATTTCATAATATTCGGTTTCAAAATGTCCGATGGAAATTACTGTACAAATCTTGCAAACATGTGAGCTATTTTCAAATGCACATTATTTAAATAATTAAAAATACATATAACATTCCTCTTTGATGTTTCCGCACTGTTGTTAGTGAAGTTAATAGTTAATATAGAATACTATTAAATGAGCTCTGATTGATATTTTAGGATAAGGAGTAATATAAACACTCGACTTGCCGAACAACGGTTAAGATATACTAATTAAATAGTTACTTCGTTGGCAAAAGCACCTTGAGTCAAACTGTTGATATAAAAACGGGCACCTAAAGAGATACTCGTCTAAAAAATATATTTCACTAATATCCTTTCCGATTTGGTACCATATTTCTTTCACAAAGCAAGAGGGTTTTGGTACCGGCTCTGAAATGAATATATATCTAGATTTCACTAGAGATCATTATTGCGTATTACCACTGACGTCCCCTTAAACTTAAGAACTAAGATTTTGTGGATGGACTTCTTTCTACTTGTGCTTATCTTTTGTAATAATTTTCAACTCTCTATAAGAGATTTGACAAGCCTTTTCCTTCAGTTGGTCAACATAAGCTTTTCTCGGCCGTACTCTACCTCTCTCTGCTTCTAACTGTCGTGTACGGAGATCGAACATCTGCCAATTTCTAAAGTTTTTAGCTGTGCTCTGCTTTCTTCCACTAGATTGAAGACTTCTTCGTTGCTCTTCTTTTCTGTCCTACTATTTTTCTCTCCATACGCCCCCAGTACCACATTTCTCTATCTTTTTGGATTTATTTCCATGCGTCGCTTTCTAATAGATTTTTATATGGCGTTTTTTTACTTTCCTGGAAATTTTTGCTTTAAACGATGTTTTTTTTTACATTGAACGCTACTCTGTATGGAACACTGACTATGGATGCTATGATGTCTATTGAGCTTCTTGAGTCGTTACTGACAAAGCTGACCGTGATGACCGTTTGGCCGCAAATGCTAAGCTATTGGCTTCGGCGTCGCAGGTCATGGGTTCGATTCCCACTCGGGGCAAATATTTGTACGAACTACAGATATTTGTCTCGGATCTGGGCGTTTGTCCGTGTAAAGTTTATGTAAGTAAAACGCCCTTATAACACAAGATATTTCTGTCATAATATAGGGGCAGCATCAAAAAAAAAAAGAAAAGGAAAAAGAAAGCTGCCCAAGTATCTATATCTGTAATTTTTTTGTTATTAAGTGTCATTTGTTTTAAAGTTGATGGATGCCTGGTTATTATCATTGTTTCGTTTTATTCATGTTTATTTTTTATCCTAATTGGTGAAATGCTAAATCCATTCCTTTCACTATTTTTCTGACTGTGGTTTGTTTCTGCTTCAGCTGCTATATCATCAGCAAATCGAATGCTGATTTTATTACCATTTGTTTTGATTTCTTCTTCTTTTGACTCTGCTATGGCACTGAGGGCGCTTTCAACAAATACATCAAATATTGTAGGATCTCGGGACAACCTTGTTTAATTTCTGCTATTTCTATTCCATCTCCTGCTGTAGTTACTGTTTTCTTATGTTTATACAATTTGAATATTATTTTTCTAGCTCTATGATCTGTTCAGGGCTATCATCATCTTATTTGTCCTTCAATAAATAAGTGAATGCAATGTGGGCATCCAGTCCGAGATTTATTCTTCTGCTACTTTTAAGACATAAAGCGCGTATGGCTTCTCGCGTTCCTTTTCCTCTCCTAAACCCATATTGAAATACAACCCAAATATATATAAATGGCACTTCTGAAGAGACAACTTGCCGCGGAAAATACGAAGCCTGCTTAATAGCAACTATTCACACGAAATACACACAAAAAGATACAAAGCAATAATAAATTAAATAATAAATAATCGGTTCTTCATAGACCGGATAAGATTTTCCACAATTTCTTGAGAAATGCCAACCCATTTTTAGCGAGTGTAACTTGAAGCTCCGATCTCGTAGATGGCGCAGAATATCTGGCTTGATGTCTTCTTTTAAGCTTGTCTAATAAACGTTGAATAGGATTTAAATGCTATATACGATAAAACTGCTGGTCACCCATGCTGCAGCAGTATGTTGACGGGTACTATCCTGCTTTAGCATAATGTTTTCGATGATTCAATTTGAAGTTTAATTCGAAGGAATGATACGTTGCAGTTTGCGGTTTTTCTCTCAATTGAAATTTGCGTCCATACCATTCAGGAACCTCCCCTAAATGCCACTTGGGCAGCACTGGGCGAATTGCTCTCCAAGTCTTCTGAAGACTCGTTGTCATCTATAGCTGCTATGGAGACACACTGCTTTCAACTGAAAAGAGAACAGAGCTTAGTTGTGCTTCCATCCAGTACACGTGTCCCCATGAGAAACATTATTGGGGTGCTCGATGAGCTGAGGTCAACTTAGGGCCAGTAGCCGGCGTTTTTACACTCAGCCAATCTAACCACTAACAGCCACCCTTGCGTTCCTTTGGTCTTCAATTAGATTTGAAACCAGAATGGGCGCGAAGTTTGTGCGAAATACTGATGATGTACTAATGGATGCTGAACCAATCATCTTTATACTCATCTTGAACACACGAGTGGTTCGTGTGTTAAACATGCGCCAGACGCTTCACTCTACTCGTTCTTGCTGACTTCTACTACTACACTACTCCAATAAGTGCACTCATTTTTAAGCAACGTTCGTGTTCAATAATAAGTAACGAGTGACACTGTCGACTAAGTGGTAAGAGTAGGTCAGATAACTGACCTTTTAATTAGACGCGACAACCCCTAATTAGCACTATTATGTTATAAGGGGTGATTATCAATAACAACGTGCATTTGGTAACTGACTGATGTATTGCAACCGACGTTCGGCCGGCTTATTCGAGCCTCGGGGATATCCCCATTCCTTGGACGGAGACTCAACCAGTGCAAGGACTGGTCGGTAGTTGGGAATGGGCCGCTTACGAACGACGATCTATTCCTCGTGGATTGGGAGATGTTGTAGCTGTTGCTCTCCGAGAAGTGCAGCAGCAAGTGACATCGCCTCGCTGCGGGCGCGCGGTCCGTTCGCGTTTGGCTCCCCGAGGGGGCCGTAATACCTACCGCAGCTTCCCTCATAGGACGTCCGTTCTAGCAGACGCACCTAAGGCGTGGTGATGGGGAAGGAGGAACCAACTGCGGATGCGGCCCCCAGCAGCGTGGCCGTCAGAACGACGCACCACTAATCCACAGTTGGTGTGAGCTTTCTCACTGCGATGAGATTACGGATGACGCTCGCAAGCGACGGCGTAGTTTCCTCGCCCGAGGAGACAGAAATGAGAACATCCTCGAGGATACTCACTACAGTTGGAACTTTAGGTCTCTTTAAATCAAAACTCAAAATTGCCTTCAATAACTAGTGTATTATAAATCCTAGCTAAGTACTGAGTGTTTACAAAGGCTTTTAGTGATAAAAGTTCGGACATTCTTCGCTAAAAAGAAACCTTATGTCGTATCTCCTTTGTTTGAAGACAGTTTCGCGGTCATTAGGAAGGAAAAACCAAGTTGGCTTCTAAAAAGCTTGATCAGCAGATCGATACAGTACTTCCAGTCATCTCACCGCTTTCAGCTCTACAAGGCGCAAGTACGACCTTTCCTTTACGACGGAAGTTTTTAATTTTTTTTAATTTTATGTGTTTTCATTTTATGCCAAATAAAATAATTTGAATTCTATCTAAAATATATTCGCTTTTACCGTTAGTTGGTAAAAGCGAATATATTTTTTGAATTGCGTCTGAAGGTGCCCCAAATAGTGTATGAAAGTACCCCACATGAGGGGTAGATTTGTACGAATTTCAGATTAAGTTTAACTCATAGTTATGCACTAAATGTAATGTTTTTCAGTCCACTTGCAAGGCCGGGTTTCGATGCGCTCACTATGTCGGCACCCATGCTGATGCAAATCAATCCGGATGGAAAATGGAAGGACAACCTGCCAGCGAGTACCG
>DWHO01002772.1:0-12850 GCA_018247575.1 Eurytides lysithous rurik
ACCCTACTTTAAATGGTGCCTACTTAATATGTTACCATGCACAAAATTATGTATCAGTGAATTTTAAGTCAACAAACAAACTAGAAAATTTCTAATAAAGTAATATAAAGAACAAAAATTGTCTCTATTTTTGTTTGTTCAAATTTATAATTTTTTTTTTTCAAGTCAAGATTTTGCAATGATTTTTAACCACTTGGTCAGTTAATAAATAGAATGAAATAGGAGATGTTATTTCATTAAAAAACATTTTAAAGTATAAAGAGTGAATGACACATTAATTCATTTTTAAAAGAGGTAATAATAAGACATTATTCAACAATATTTTTTGTTTCATATGTAACATAAGTATATTTATTCAACTGGTTATTTTTTTTTTGTTTAACATTAATTATACAGAATCATTTACATAAAAAAGTTATTTTTGTCCCCATGGTTGAAGTTTGCTACACTGAGTTCTGTTATTATTTATGTTACTTTAATAAAAACCCATAATTTCTTTTTACATATTTGATAAAATATATTTTAAAAGTCCAATGTCAATATTAACAATAAGCAATATAGGTTAATTATTATTTCTTTATAATCCCATTCATAAGAGCTAAGCAATAAAATTCTAAACAAAAAAATTTAAATGACACATTAAGCACCTGTAAATAATGAAGCGAGGCTGATGTGATGGTAGTATATCCTGTAATTCTTCGAGCTCTACATTTTCTAGTTCCTCATCAACTTCTAATGCTTGCTTCTCTCTGTTCACCTGAAAAATACCAGTAAGAAAGCATTGAACATACAAACGTGAAATATATCGAGGGCCTTAGTTTAAACAATATAACACATCGAAATCTCTTATTAAATTTAAAACTTGTTCTTTTGTAAACATAATGACATCGTTGATTACATCCTGCCTAGCCCTTTTCCTGTTAATGAGTTTGAAACATACCTTTAAAATAAGAGCGGAATTAGAGTTGTGCTTTTGAAAACGAAATTTTTTTAAAACATTTTTTACGTCGTCACCAATATCACACACATTAACGTTTTGCCCCGACATTTTTTTAAGCAAGAGGAAAGAGTAAGTTTAATTTTAAATACTTCAACATTTGAATTATTCATACGTCAACAAATGTAACAGAGTGACAGTTCACAGCATCTCTAAAGGAAAATCCTTTACAGATGTTAAAAATTATCTAACTTTAAGACCGCACGAAACATAATTTGTATATTTTATATAATAATGATTATAAAAATCATTATTATTTATTTAATAAAACACGCCCATGGTTAGTAAAAGATGACTCTCCTTTTTAATAACAAAATATTGTACGCTGTATCGACGTTCACAAGGAAATGCCGATATTCGCATGAACGTCCACAATTGTAAATATACCTACTGAATCTATTTGAACTGGTGATTAGCATGTGGCATGGGAAAGAGCTAATTAAAGGATAAGGAATGTTATAAGAATAAGTATTGAAAGTAAGGTTCTCTATTTTCATATCAAAGATTTATGTGCTAATAAAAATACACTTTGCCAGTGGTAGAGCTATGCTGAAATTTCCGTTGCTGTTGAATGGGCCGATCCGGGTAAGTATCACGACCTCACAGAAAACCGGCGTGAATTGGAAGTGTTTGTGCTTCCGAATTTCGTCCGGTGAATGAGGTGGCCGGTGGCCGACTCACTCACTCCTTCTTTTTCCAACCTCCCCCTTCCCTTTCATGTCTTTCTGTTCTAAAAAATCGCTTCCTTAAGGGCGGGCGCATTTGCAAAATGTTCTACGTAGCAAACGTCCATGAAAAGTGGTGATTGCTTCCCATCAGGTGAGTCGCTCGCTCGTTTCCCTGTAATTATCTAATGATGATAATTTTTCACCATACCAAAATATTAGAGAAAACTTTTTAAAATAATATTCCGAGTCTAAAATAATGTCCTTAGTCTTATGTTATCTAACTTATTATTATATATACACATTATTTATTATATAGACATGGACTTCACTGGGATACAAACGTTTGTAATTTTAGAAAAGTTTCTAACTTCACTTAAGAATGCACATATCGCAAAACTTATGAAGAAAATAATCCAATTAAATTAGGATAATCGTTTTTAAAATCAGTTAAAGGTAAAAATTAGCTGCGCTAAATTATTTATCTGAGATATAAATTAACGATGACATTCATTTCATTTTTAATTCAAATTTTTCTGCTGAAACTTTCTTACCGATTTTGAACGTTGCAAAATTGTCACTGTCATTGTAGTACAAATGTCACATTAGTTTGTTCGTCAAATAATGTTAATTAGAGTTATTTGTTATAAAAATATTACATTTCCAAGATAAACATAGCAGACACATTTTTTATCAAAGTTCTGAGCAGTGTAGTTAGTTTTTATTTAATAAATAGGAGGTTAGGTATTGTGTGTCTCTGTTTTTAGAAAGTGTGCAAGCGTATATGAAATGTTTTTATTTATAATGTTATTCTTTTAACAGTGATAGTGTATGTGCCCTATATAAGGGTCAATACCTTCAAGTTTACGTGGTAAGAATTGCAATTTTTGTAAAGCGCTTTGTTATTTAACGTCGTCTACAACTTTTTCATACTTTATTAAAACAAATAAATTTTTCCATTAAATGTCTATCTAGAACACACTGATGACACAAACAGGGTTTTTTTTTACTTTAAAACTTTTTATTATTATAAATGTTTTTGTTTTATATCTTCGCGGGTGCTAATTATTTAATTAAAATATTTTACGTGATTTTTGCTCTAGTGTTTTATACTTCTACTATTCGGGTAATTTTCTAGGATACAGGAATGTACATAGTCACAAATAATATTTTGTGTCTAAAGATATTAGCTAATACATTTACCTTAACCAGTAAGAAATATAACACAATACAAAGTTGATAAAAATATTCTAAATTTCAGTATAGAAAAAAAATATAAAGTAGCATTTTGTAATTTGATATAGGAAAAAATTTAGTGATTAATTGTTTTTAGGAATTTTTAAACTATTATAAGCTGCATTGTCATGACTTGGTGATTAAGAGTTAATAGTTGCACATAATGGAGTATTAAGGAGCCCATTGAACCAGGAAAACATTTTAAAGACTTGCATTTAGAAGAGCACATTAAATATTATCTTAAGACAAGCTCATCTTGTCACTTTAGAGAGCTTCCTCAATTTAAAATAGTTACCAATTTTCATCTATAATTATGGGCTAGGGGAAAGTGACTAAATTTCTATTAGGGTCAAATTAGTATCATTATTAAATAATAAAACACTTGTTTTATTATATTTGCAAGGCAAGGCAAGTCAAGTATTATTTTACAATATTTGAGAATTTATGAAATTCAAGTAGCAACTAAATGTGAAGTTGCAGATAAAAGATAAGTGTTAGATACAATAACATAGTGGATTAATTTATCAGATAGGTTTATTAACCCTGTTTAAAGAAATCTATAAGATAATACCTTTTTATCTGTACTATACATTTTTGGCAGCATGCACACTTGCAAATATTGAGTTTATTTAATATTTTTCTGAGGCTAACTTGCACAGTCTTTGTAATTGAACATCCAAGTTCTTATTATAATTGAGTAAAAAACTATATTATATTTATTATAATGGAATTAATTTAAGAAAGAAGTACTGTGACAATTAAAATGAAATAAATTTTGGCCAATCATTTTTATTAATGCATTTTTAATTTTTTTAAAAATTATCATTTAAACTAATACTTGATTTATATTTCTACATTATTATTGTTTCAAATTTTGATATGAAAATATTAACTATATATTACCACTTGAAAACTTATACTTAGTCTTGCCATAAATATTGTTACAAAGAAAAACAACATTTTTTTATTGTATGTAACATTTATTACTATTTCAGTGTGTTAGTTTAACATATTAATATAAAACCATTAAAACTATATAAAGCTTATTCGAAGTGGTCTCCAAAGGCTGCAATACAGTCCTTAAAATGTTGAGGCCACTTATCAATAGCAGCACACACTCTTTCTATGGGAAAATTATTCACTGCCTTATGGATTGTTTTAGGGACTGCAAATTATTATGGCGTTTAGAGCAAGCCTTAGTCTCTATAACGGACCATAAATCATAATCCAGTGGATTAAGATCACAACAAGATGACAGCCAGTCTTCAGTTCTGATGAAGTCCGGAATATTTGTTTCTAACCAAGATTATGTGAATCGAGTTTTATGACCGGCGCCAAGTCTTGCTGAAAGGACCATTCTTGGTTATTGAACGTGGTATTGTTAAAGGGCTTAATTACCTTCTCAAGAATGTTATCTTAAAAGACTTGTGCCAATGTTTTGATACCTTATTCACAAAAATGTGGCTCAGCACCCAACAAACCATCACTAAAGTTGGATAATGCCCATGCTATACTCTGTTAACTAAATGGGAAGCTTCTTTGGTGCTTTCAAGATAAATATGGTCATTTTGTTTGCTAAAATATTTCTGTGACCTCCCTTTGTGTAACTCACTTGAGTAGTTGTTTTGATATTATCACCCTATTCTTTTTTTAAATAATCAGTTAAGAAATGACCAGTGCATTTCTTATAGGCTGCAGGTCCTAAGTCATCTTTTAAAATACATGACATGGTTCTAGGTGCCATCTTCATCTCCCGAGATAAAAACTTTTTTTTTGGACAGAATTTCTTTGAATTCTTTCCCTTACTGCATTAATCGCTTTTTCCTACAAACACTACGTGGACGGCGAAATCTTTTTCTGTCACAAATAGAGGAGGTTTCATTGTACCTATCAATAGCCCAGTACACAAACATTTGACTACCTAGTACCAAACGTA
Source organism: Eurytides lysithous rurik (assembly GCA_018247575.1). Lineage (NCBI taxonomy): Eukaryota > Metazoa > Arthropoda > Insecta > Lepidoptera > Papilionidae > Eurytides > Eurytides lysithous. The sequence goes on from DWHO01002772.1 coordinate 4,835, forward strand.
TGGAGGATTTTAAAAATTGTATTTGGCTCCATGCCTACTTTATGTAATGCCATCACAGCAATTTGGTTCTCTTTATCACCACAAAATATTTTGCAATATATTGGCGCGAAAATAAGAAAACACAGTGAACAATTATATGACAGATTCCAAATTCAAAAGTAATATTTAGTTTATTTTATTAATGGGTAACAGTATTTATGGCCAGACTAAGTAATAGAGAGAGATAGAAATATGCTATGTTATTAAATAGTAGGCACTCAATAATGATACTAATTACATCATGTCAAGTACTGTGTTGACCCCAATAATTGCAATTATATCATAACATATTGCTTTTAAAAAAAGTTGTATATTTTTGTGTTCATGCTTTTTTTGAGCAAGTAAATTACTCTTTCTGTCTGATCACGAATCATACACATACAATATATACAATAAATTAAAATTTTGTCATTCTATTTTTATACTGTAAAAAAATAATATTGTGAAACATTAAGGCTGGCATAATAAAATGAAAGTATCAAATTACATTTAAAGTTCTTTAATAATTTAAAAAAGTTTTGATAATGATGAATGTATGCATTTTAGGTTCAATGACTTGGGCTCTTGAGTGACATGTGAAGAACTGGTGCTTTGGAGAAACACAATGAACATAGCTATGATAAGTAAGTTTATAAAAACACTATGGAATAGTATGGAGGACAGTTTCATTCATCACTCTAAATAATGTTGTTTGTATAAACAGTTGCAGTGAAATGAGATTCATAAATAATGAAATATTATTGAGCATCTTGTCATTATCTAGTGAACTTAATCTGTTTAGGCTGTTCATACAATGGATTTTTATCCCATGTAGGAGTCGATAAATATTCTTAGTATTGATATTAGTAATATTACAAAACCAGTGTTTTTTTTGGTTTCATCTTTATTTATTCAATCACCAACAGACATTTTAAAATGATTTAATACATAGAAATAATTAAAGAATGCTAAATATTTTTTATCCTGGAAAATGCAAAAAAAGAAACAATGAAAATGAATGAAAACCAACAAATTCCCGGGCTAAACTACTACATGAAATGTGAAGTTAATCCGAAATTGACCGTTAACAAAGCGGGGTTGACGATCGTCGGAAGTCCGATATGGCGTACAGCTGCCCATTGTAAAATAACCTCGACCCATTTGCCGACTGAGCTTGGCCATATAGATGTTAGTTTTCAATAGATCGTTTTAACTGACCCTGATCTTGCGATTGCTGAACCGCTGCACTGCACAGGCCGACTTTCTGTCGACCCTGTGCGAACAATCGCCTTTGTCTTGGATATTTGCGCTTGTTACATTACTAATGTGTCATCGTGTCGATTAGATATTGTCTCGTGTTGTGCTAATGCTGTATCTAATATAAATGTTTGCTTATTGTTTGTATCATTCTTTGCGTGATCGAATCAGTATTATTGAGATCTGTAGAGGAAAAATGTTCCGACATAGCTCAAGTTGAAGTGTACTGACTCCATGATTGATGTACTGGAGTAAAGACTAGACTAGACATTAATGGTCAGATGAATTGGTACTGGCACCGGATTTTGATCTTTGGCTGCTCGATTATTTTTAAATAGAAGCGTTTGGGTGTTACCGAGCTAAGACGGCTCAACGTTTCGGCCCTGCCGTTTGACGTAGATACTAATCTTTTTTTTTAACTGTTGAGCAAATATCGTTAATGGTTTTGAACTATCTAGTCATAATAGTTTACAAAATAAGATAGATTCGATGCTTTTCTACGATAATAAGTATATCGCTTATCATTAGACAACTGACCAGCTTGTTCAGTCACAAAAGTTAATAGAAATGATAACTTTTAAGTCATAGCGCCGTCTATACCACAGAGGTTTAAGATGATTATAAACCAAATTAGTAAGTATAAATATAATTTATAAGCTGTGGGACTCTCACAAAGTCCGTCTCCTCCGTTCTACCGCCAAGCGTGTATATTGTGTATGAAATACTGTATTCCGGCCCTATAAGAACAATGTTGCTGGCATAATATACTGAGTCTAGGGATATCTTAAATCTCTGTAACGAGCGCAACTTTGTGTGGCTTTGGCCCATGGGCAGAAGTGTCCCTTACCATTTTTGAGTATGGCTTACTCGTTTTGTCACTCTATCTCTTCGTAAAACCTTTTACATATTTTATTTCACTACTTTAACATAATGGTAAGGATCAATATGAACTAGGGACTAAAACAAGTTTTGAATATATCTCGTGATCGGTTTTTCATTAAACATATTCAGAGTAAACTGACTAAATACTACCGTATTAATCTTCACTAATATTTTAAGTCTGAATGTGCTTTTGTTGCCTCTTCTTTCCAGAATTAAACTTTTTCTCCAAAATTACTTTATACTGCATAATTCCTTTAATTCGGACCAGATGAGAGGCTGAGAAACAAACCCCCCCGCCAAGACCGTAACAAATCCACCGCCATGCTTAACAGTTGGGACTTCACGCTGTGGCAACATCTTTTTTTCGGCGGAACGTCGGACGAACTTTCTTCTTCTTGAACCGAATATTTCAAATTTATATTCGTCACTCCAAAGTACATTTTTTGAAATCTACTTCGGTCCGGTCTCGATCGGCTAGGGCGCATTGCATCCGCTTTTTCTTATTCTGCGGTTTTAGAAGAGGTTTTCGGATAGCAACGCGACCAAACTATTCGGCGTCTCGCAATCGTAGATTCACTGTTGTTCCAGTGAATCTACGATTGAGAGATCGCGTTTCAATACTAATTTCGCAAACTGTTTTCTATTTTAAAGACGCCTTGACTGTAGGAGTCACAAAATAAGACTAACTGCGAAAATGCGTAGATAACCATGAAAATACCATGTTAAAATAAATATTAATTTTTTTTAAGAATTTAGAACAATCGTATTGTAAGTTGATGTGAAATAAAAGAAATGTCGGTTGCGGTAATAAATTTTTTCAATCGATTATCGGACTAGCTCTTCCTCGGCTCACATTGAAGTTTGGAAACAACGCTCGTTTCGTGTCCTTTTCTTGGATTATATACAAAAAAATTAGCTTTTAGACAATCTTTTTAAATAATAGGATATGAAGGTGTGCAGATTACTTTTTATCAACAATATTTTGCAAAAATATTTATTAATATCAAAAGTTTCTTATTAGTGGTCTAAAACTTTCGACCGGCAGTGTACATTCTATGTATGTAATAATTACCGATTAATACAGAGGACGGCCGTCGCGATTTTGACAATGACCATTATTCACAAACTGTATACACTGTGACATTGTGCTTCAAAGAAAGACATCACGAGATAAAGTGCGTGACCACATCTGACCACAGTAGAATATCTGTCACTAGTATGTTCCTTCCGGATATGAACTCTACGAATTTACCATAATCGACATTATTCAGATTGAGCTCTAAGCGTTCTCGACTAAAAACTTCACCGATTAAAAATCTTTGTGGCGTTTTGAGGCTGAGCCCAGTTTCTTTTATAATCGAATGACGTCAGATGCGAATTGCTTTTCTTGTCAAAGTGGGTTGAACAAATTGCTCATTCATTGAAGGCTCTTGCATTACCCTTAGTTTGTGTTCGAATCAAGACTCATATTGATTTCAGGTTATCGACACATTATATTTAACGGTTGTCTGGACTAAAATTCCCTTTTTCCTTGAATGATATCAGATATTCAAAGAAAAAAATCGATGGTCTATAAATAATGAGAATTGAATTGATTTTTGCTTTGTCCGCAGGTGAGGAGACCGAAATGCTGGAAAAACCACCTCCGTAAGTATCTACCTGTTGCCTAGCGTAGGGTTTTTTCGACTTATGTCTAAATATATCGTCGAATTAGCTGCGATACTATTGTAATGCGCTATTACAGTGATTATTAAACGTAAATTTAAGTTAACAAAGTTTATGAACTATTTTTAATGCACGTGCTTTGTTTAATCGATGACCTGAATAATCATCAAGGTGTTATCGGAAGAATTGGATCGAATGAGATCATATTTAGACAATACATACTTGTCGCATGATGCAACTATGATTGTCTACAATTTGATCGCATCGCAACGCATACAATAGCGTAGGGTAGTGATTTAAATTATGTATTTTGGACATGATTCAATTTTACTATGAAACGTTTGTGGAATCTTCATGGGACAGGTAACATAAAGACGTTTTTTGTGTTTTAGCAACGACAGTCATAGCTCGTATCAAAAGCCAAACCAAAGATTTACGAGGACAATAGAACAACGGAGTGAAAATCATTTTAAACACAATGCATAATTAGTTTTATGTTAAACCGTACTCTAATTGAAATCGTGTCTTGTTGACTATGAAAGCTACAAACTCTTTTTTGATTTCACTGTACATTCCTTTTTAAGTAGATTTATTTTTCGAATATTTTTATCGCTGTCTTCGCTATATTGTGTTGTAAAGTTGTTTTACAAATATACATTCCACATGGGCAATCGTCCAGATTGAAAGAAATTATCTATACATACAAATAAACAAGTCATCGCAATTATTCAGTTGCTGTTTAAAATTGATTAAAACGGTATGCGATAATGTCGAGTCAAAATAAAAAGTGATTATCTCCTTGTTAATCATCGCAAATCCATTTAGTTGAAAACTTACGTAATATTACGAGCAGCCGCTGTAATAGTTTGATATCGTGTCTCGTGATTCTTAACTGTTATAGAAATCGTTCAAAACACTTTATCTGATGCTGAGTTGTCACTCACCGCTACTCATATAAAGCCACAACATTCTGGTTGACTTTGCTGGCTTGTCGCTAACTTCTAAATAAGTGGACATCCGCCCAGTTCCGAATGCTCTTATCCCTTTTTGCTTGCTTCGCTTTTGTGCAGCTATGGCATTTCAATTACCGAACTGGCATGTTCTTACAATTGGAACTGCTTGGAAGTTATCATTGCTTCACCACGATACTAAACTTTTAAAAGCCTACTTAGTTTTAGTTTTGCTAATGCAATGGTTCATTAGTCGACGATTACCTGATTTCCTGATTGTTGCCATGTGGTGTTAAATGTTAAAGTTAAAAATAGGTGCGAGCACCTTTGCCCCGCGCCTTATCCGTCAAACGCTAAAGCGATAACATACCAATGCTGTGGGGACACGTATCATGGTCGAAATGTCACTACTACGAATTTTTACAATATAATATAATATCATGGAACATCTCATACATTGCCATCTGATTCCAAACTAGGCCGAGCCTGTATTATGGTTATCAGATAACTGATATACATACTTATATATTTTTAAATATATTCTTATATTGATAATTAACACCCAGACACAGAACAAATACCTATGCTCATCGCACAAATACTTTGTCCTGGGTGGGAATCGAACCCACAACCTTTGGTTTTGCAGTCAGGAGCACTAACTACTACGCCAACGGGCCCGGGATCACTGTTTTTCTCGACAAAGTCGAATGTGATTAAGAAATTGTTAATAATTCGAAAATAGCCATATAAATTAAATCCCTAAAATTGGCATATAAATTATGGAAATATGTTGTTTAACAATCTTTGAAATAAACAATATAAAATTTACAGTTCAGCATTTATTAATGTTGTTTTTAATAAATTAAAAGTCGAATAAAAAGGTGTTGACACTTATACGGTGTTAGCTAACATATGTATTATAATTTTGTATTACGTGGATCACTGCTACGAACAACATTATTGGCTAGTGATCTTTCCAATTCAGGAAGGATTTAGTGGGTGCACTTTCATATTGCACTTGTAATAAAATTTGTGTAGTAATGCTGCATTTACGGACATAATTATCTTATTTCACTATTTAAAATTGGAATTATTTGCATCGGACATTTCAGAGGCTTAGTGGACTTACCCGGTTGAATCGGTTCTTATCTATTTGAAGTCTTAAATTTAACACAGTATGTTACTATCTTAAAATATAAATGTCGGTATATGTATAAAAATAGGTTAAAACAGGATGATAATTAGCCGTCTTTATTGTCATTATGTAACAATTGATTTAACTTGCAATTGCCTTTTAATGCACAATCCTGTCTAAACTTTTTCTGACACTTTTATGTCTATAATAGTTTCCTTTATTCTCACCGGTCTCTTGTAATTGAAATAAAACCTTATGGTCTGTATCCTAAGTATTAAAACGCATCGACTATTGTATACTTTTATGTAGGTAACTCCGTCAAGGACCGAGAAGCTATTACAGCTTAATCATTCTGGTGATGTTCCTCTGCATTAAGGTTTTTTATCGATATCGATATAAGTTCTTTTTGTGCTTGTTTTATGTTGATACAAAGTATTCGTAATACTATTGTAGTGTATTGTACATATAGGCATAGGCACCGCAGTGGGAGCCATCTGCCCGTCGCCTTCCAACACCACAACCATGGCCACGACCGGCCGGGGGGAAGCTCGCAAGTATCCGCCAATTGTGGTGGAATTGCTACCAGGGTGAGAGTACCGAATGGTACAGCGCTACCTCACCGAGTGTAGCCGTGCAGACCACATAATTGTGTGGTTCTGCTATGCTCCTCCCGAGTAGCCTACTAAAGTGGGAGTCAAGGGGCTCCCAGGCGACACCCCTCTAGACGAAATCGTGGAAGACTTCAGGCAGATTGGGTTCCCAGCGACTTACGCGAGGGCAATCGCGCCCCGCAGATTCAGGCCGGGGACCCTGTTCCACCTGAAGTTGGAACATATCGAGGGCGACGAACTACGTTGCTTAGAACTCTGGTCCAACAGCACAACATCCAGATTGAGCTGCTGGGTGAGACGAAACTTCGTCCAAGTCAGCCGCTGCGTTTACTGACTTTCTTCGTGTCCTGACGCGATGAACTCTCGCTGGGCGACCCAGCCTGCATAGGCAATGCCGTTCTGGTGAGACGTGATATGTTGTATGAAAAAGAGGAGCTGCGTTCTTTTGAGAATACGCATTCCATCAGTGACTGGCTCCATGCAGGTGGGAGGGAGATCCGCATGTTTGCGGCTTATCGCCCTCCCGAGTTGTCCTTCAACTCCGGGGACATACGGAAAATCTTCAGCGACGATACCCCTGCCATTATAGCGGGGCACTTGCTCCCAGAGCTCCCAAACGTCGTACGTTCTGGGAGGCCTTCGCCAGGGCGATATCAACCTTTAATATCGGTGCTCCGATTTCAACACCCGATGACGTGGAGAACGTCGCGCACAAGCTCAACTGTAAAATACAGGTGGAACTGCGCGCGGCGACCATGAAGGTGAGAGACGAGCACTGAAAGGTCACGCTCCCGAAAAGAGGGAGCTGAGGAAGTTGTGGACCCGCAATCGCTGCTCGCGAGTGAAAGCAAAACTAAGCAGGCTCAAGGATGAGTTGTCGGCTACCGTCAAGGCAAATAGGGGTAAGGCGTGCGAACGGCACATCGACCAAGCGTCGGAGCACCAGACCTCGCTTCACCAACTAAACCGACAGCTTTCCAAAACATCTCAACCCATCTACCCACTCGTGGCTAGTAACGGGCGTAGGCACGGTGCAGCTAAAGATAGCATCCTGGCAGAGGGTCACCTTGAAGGGCAATTCACTGCATTTCCATCGGCTCCAGGCGCCATAACGTTCCACTAACAGGTGAAACAGGTGGTGAGCCGGTGCCATGGCTGGGTGTTGACTTGTTCACCACTCCGGCCCAAGTGTGTGGAGCGGCGAGCTATCTTCCGCTCCGTAAGGCACCAGGTCTCGACGGGATCACCACGCTAGCGATAAGACAGCTGCCTAAGAGAGGGTTAGTGTCGCTGTGCCGTTTGTTTAACGGTATCCTGCGCAGGGCACACTTCCCCTCTGTGTGGAAAACTGGCAAGATCATCGTCCTGCCGAAGTCAGGCAAAGACCGATGACTGCCGGTGAGCTACCATCTCATAATGCTACGACCTCACAGAAAATCGGCGTGAAGTGGAAGTGTTTTTGCTTCCGCATTTCGTCCGGTGAGTAAGGTGGCCGGTG
>DWHO01002773.1:0-12850 GCA_018247575.1 Eurytides lysithous rurik
CTGGGTGGGAATCGAACCCACGACCTTTGGCTTTGCAGTCAGGAGCACTAACCACTACACCAACGGGCCAGTCAACAGTCAGTTTAAGATGTTACAAAAATTGTCAGGACCAAAAACCAACCAAACCGAACATTTCTACAGAAAGAATCATGCTAATGGGAATATGAGAGAACTTTTAAATGTTATTTATTTCAACCAAGACTTAAACTATTGTCTTTAAACAATAATGTGTGAATACTACTGTATTTCGATACAAGGATATTGGTGAAGTGTACCCACAGGTGCGTGTATAGATCCTCTTGTAACTCTTCATCTAAAAAAATCTAATATAAAAAAAAATCTAAAAAAATATGTTCAACGCATCCGTCAGTGTCGTCTCAAAAGATACTGCAAGCGTTATATGAAAGGAACAAAGCGTTGTTAAGATAAACAAATGTAGTAGAAGGTATACGTTTTTAAAAGCATCATTGTAATAAATATATAAACTTGGAAAAAGCACACGCGTTTCAATGTACACTTGAATAAAAACTTTTGTGTATTTAGAGGCAAAACGACTCGTATGCGTTGTTTGAGTTCCATTGAGTTTTTCTGTTGCTTGTCATTAGTACTTTAGATTTATAACATTTTCTCTTTGCTTTATTATATATTGTACTGTATGGCCTTTTTCATATTAACTTAAAACGAATAAACTCTCTAAGGTAACATTAACCATCTTTTTAATTATTGACGTGTGGTGATCTATTTCGTGTGTAATTTGAATTCCCGCCCGGTGAAGCCTTTGTTTTTTTTCATATTTTCAATTATAAAGTTTGATTTTTTACTATTCAATGCACATCGGGGAGGATAATTTCTCTAAATAGTCTTTTTCTGAAATATTTATAATTCCATCATCAAACAACTGTTCTGTGTTCATGTAAAATAATTTTTGTATTTAAAAAAGAAAAAGGAACGCGTCAATAGTTTGAATAAAGACTGAGACAGAATTATAAAAGAGGGATTTTTAGAATTTTGAGGGTGTCTAAAGAAGTTGAATTTATATATATAACTGAATATTGTAAAGATAAACACATAAACATATGTATATCATTTGAAATTACTAAATTTATCATTTTTAAAGCAAGAAGTGCTTTAATTTACCTCATGTATTATTGAAGTTTTATTTTAACGCCTCCCGGACACAATGATGCATGAAGAGTTCAATTCTTTCGATTACCGACAGCTAAAAGAATTTTTTAATTTCAACTTTACAGTTTTTAATGTTTCCACTGTTTTAATTTAAGATATAATTTTAAACTTTCTAGGTGATTTTACTCTTGAAATCAATCAACATTATGTTGTATAAATATTTGTTTAAAATGCTTCATATAGGCTCACTTTTAGACCTATCTGGTATATAATATTCAGTGAATAGCTGGCATTCACTTACTGACTTACTGATATAATTATTCTTTATTTGGAATCCAGATCTACACGTTCGCGCTATATTAAGAGCAATAAAAGTTTTAGAGCCAGTTCTGAACTTGATGCTTTGTCCAATTTACAAAAAGTCATCATCATCAGCAAATACTCTTATCAGCTGTTATAAATGTCTTATTTTCTAATAACATTTTTTTTAACAGGAAACGTTTAAGCCTGTTTAATCTCGGCGAAAAAGAAACGGTATCAGCAACTATGTAACAGGCGTACTAGTTTTCAATAATTTACATGGTAAGGATTGGAAGGAGCTTAACAGATTTACTAACATTTATCTTTTGAATCAACATTGCTTAAAATATTGGAGTGAAGTTACTTTTTACAACAACGCACAACAATCAGTAAGTGATACGAATCTGGAGGAAATTATAAACAAGGAGATATCATTTTTATCCTATGTAACGATAATTCAATTACTTACAATTGCAAAATTTTTTTTACGGTGGTAGAGCCACGCAGCTGTTCCCGCTGCTGAATGGGCCGGCTCAAAGCGGATAAGTAGCACGATCACACAGGCAATCGGCGTAAAGTGGAAGTGTTTTTGCTTCCGCGTCTCGTCCGGTGAGTGAGGTGGCCGTTGGCCCAACCCTTCTATTCCTTCCCATCCTACCCTCCTCCCATAATCCCTCCCTCTCACTCCTCATCCTTCCCTCTTTCAAAATGTCTCCCCTTAAAGGCTGGCAACGCATTTGCAAGTTCTATCGCAAATGTTCATGAGCAGCGGTGATCGCTTACCATCAGGTGAACCGCTTGCTCGTTTGTCAGCCTACTCCATAAGAAAAGGTGAAAAAAAAAGTCACTTCAATTCACGATAGACCTGATTTTAGACTTGTGCTATCTTTACTTTATCGAATTTATTAATGGGACATGTAGTTTAAAGTTTAAAGTATAGTTGACATAGACATTGAAACTTAGACTAGCGGTTTTTGTAAAGTTTCGGAGGGAAGTTTCTACTACTCCGAGATACGTACGTACGTTAAACGGTCGGAGAGGTTAAACGGATTAGCAAATTACGGCGTATTGCTATGCGAAAATGCATGGAATTTACTCGTGTTAGTACTTCCAGCTATTTCGCTTCCTATCATAGATCAGCGATAGAATGCTATTCATCCATCCCAAACAGTATAGCAGGAGTGACTTCGAAATACCCTGTCTGGAATTAGAAGAAAGTTTATTAAATTAAAAAAAAAAGATTTAGTTTCTTCATAATTAATAATTATAATCACTCATTTTCACATTTTCCCCCAGTTTTGTAATTATTTCTACCGGTACCTTTTTTTATCTTGATTCTTCAAGAAAATCGGTAAGAATGTAGAAGTGGTTTGCGGTGAATGTATGTAAATGAGCACAGTTATCGAAGCACCGCCACCGGTCCGTTGAACAATCTGATAGTGCTTAGTGGTCACATGCATATGTAAATGCCAGACAAGCCGTTGCAAGTATTAACTGGATTACTGGATGAGATCGCTGTTCGGGCGAATTTCATTTCACTGTACCAGGTTGGTGAATTATTCACACTTACAGCAGCCTCTGGTGATGTTTGAAATGTTATTATTTATTTATTAAACTCTCACACAAAATACAATTGTGTTGACTTGATGACTGAGGCATTCTCTACCAGCCTACCTGTAGGTGGAGCAGAGATAAGTGAGGTAGGCATAAAAGTAAAATAAAAATAATTATTTATATAAAATAATAATAATAATGTCCTCCCGACCGAATCCTGCCACGGCGGCCCATCTACAAGAGATCAGTGGCAGGCCAAGTGCGCAGGGTATATTATAGTGCACAAGCGTTTGAGCAGACACAGGTGCACTCACGCTTCTTTTTACTCTCATAGCCCGATGGGAATGGTAACCGATACGACCGGAGAGAGATAAGGCGCAGAGGCGGTGACATTAAACCGACCTCTTAATAACGATTTCTCCAAGCCACTGCTACATGGCGTCGACAAGAAGCCGGGGCCGACATTTTACATGCCCACCCGCCGCATGGATCATCTTACTTTTCAGGCAATCGGGTGATCACCCGTAATGTCCTAATCCAACTAAGAAACAACAGCACAAAATCATTGCCCTCCTTTGTATTGACTGTACATTGACATGAAAGTTCTAATTGCCTATTCATTACTTACGCCAAAATATCATATATTTAAATAGAATGTAATTAGTAATTACATTACCTATAATTTGCAATGTAATACTTCAATATAACAAATGAAGTTACACTAATATAATTTACACACATTTACCAAGTATTGCACATTTATTTGGGCACCAGCGTCACATACTTACTTTTAATAAAAATAGCAATAAAACTTACTTTTTCTTTTTCAACTTTTAGGGATTCCGTCTACTCTTTATTAGCCAAATCAATCGAATAGAGTACTAGTCACAAGTCCTGTATATTGTTGAAAGCCCCATCACTCTCTATGTTATCAGTGGTAATGATGCGATGAACCCAACTTCTCATAAGTACAACCCACACTGTAATTATTCATGCGGTTACATTTAGAGCATGTTTCCTCATAAGCATTAACCTGGACTGTCCTCAGTGTAACACTTTTTTAAATAATAGAAATGTTTATAATGGCGTATGTTCTTGCTATATTTCTTACCTGAGGTGAGAAGATGACTAGTTTTATTATTATTATTAAAATAATTAGCTTTAGAGTGTTGACTGTGCTGCTCCATCCTCATAGACCTATGAGACCTCATAGATCTATAAGAGACCACATGGCACGAACTACTAGTTTAATACCTTCATGAACTCCCTAGAGAGCTTCCCGAACCGGCAGATGTCCACGGCATTTTCTAACGTCAGAGTTTTCACTTTTAGGAGCTTTTGCTGCGTTTTTCTGTCTCGAACGCCAATGGCAATTTTTTCCCAAAGTATCCTCTCCTTTTGTTCACCAAAGCTACAGTTTTCTGGCTGTTTCATTATGACTCTATAATATGCAAATGATTCTTCATCTACTTGATTGCTCTTGTCCAAAATGTAGCTGTTAATATCTTCATTTCGCTTCGGCTTGAAGTAATCGACAAAGATCTTAATTATGTTGTTTGAGTTGTCCTTCTCACTGTCTTCTCTCAGTATATCTCTATACAATTAATAACGATTACAGCTTTTCGGGCTTAGGACAGCTTTTGAGACCTGCTGCTGGCACGAAATTATTAAATGAAAGTTTAAACCATTGCCACTGAGACAATGTCATCCAAGTAGAGACCTAGCGTTATTTTTTATTCAATCGCATAGATGCTGTCTTGCCCAATTACTGATTAATATGTGTTCATCTCAATAATTATTACTTACGTTTTGAAAAACGTATCTGCGAGTTTACTTTTCCTTAATCCGTTTGAATCTTCATATGTTGTTCTGCACCAGGAATTCTTTACAAATAAAAGACATTGTAAAAGTTTTCAGACCATCAAAATTACAGTTGTTATTGTTTTACAACTGACATGACTGCATTCGGATACTACAATACAATTACAAAGGTCGTGATTCCCTGTAGAGGAATTTGTAATCTGCCTGGTGGTGGTAAGTTTTGTCGTACAAAGCACATTCAAAAAATTTCCTGTGATGTTTTGCAACAAACTCCTGGTCAGCTGATTCGAGCCTCGGGGATATCACCATCGGTCGGGCGGAAACTCGACCAGTTTTACGCCATATTTCCTTGTCAAAGTAGTTGTAATAAGCATGTCAACACCTAAAAGCGAGTAAGATAAGCATTGTTATTACATGATACATTTTTAAGGAAATAAAGAGTTAAGGAGTTACTGTGTGTCTGATGGCAAACGACATCCCTATCCATAACAACACAATACCACACATAACCTGTTTCTACTAATAATTATTCAAGACTTTTTCTACTACATATTACAAAATTAAATTATTTTACGGATTTTATCGCGTTTTATTTTGTATTTATACTTTATATACTATACACATTACGGATGCCAACGCATGAGCAATGCGCGTCGTGATCTGCGTATGAGTGACAAAATAAAAAAAAATAAAAAGAAAACTCCTAAGTCCGAAAGTGTTAAACGTCTTTTTATTCTTAACATTAAGGAGATATTAAAAAAAACATAACCAAGAAAATGAAACAGAAGCATGAAGGGACCGACCCGACCGATGTAATAAAACGTCGGAGATTTTATTGTATCGATGGATATTGACAAATGTTTGATCACAAGTCGATCTCGCATTAGATCCCCTTTAGCGAAATATTTTCATTAATTAAGTAAACAAATTAGAGTTATTTTACTTCAGTTCAACGAAGAAAAAGATAATATTTACCTTCAGTATATAGCTGACACTTAATTGGATTTCCTCGCATTCGTACTGGCAAAGTTAGAGTTGCTGCGCTCTCAACCAAGTTGCGACGCAAGAAAATCAGCGTAGAGAAACTTATGCGGGGTCTACGACTTCTATGTAAAAGATGTATTAGCTGTATTATACCTTTTTATTAGATAAAGTGAGCTAAGAGCAAATCGATAGACTGATGATATGCGATACCAGTAAGTGCCACTCAGTGCGTTCAGCAAATTGAACACTTCAAAACTCTTTTTCCTCTTGTACAGTAGAAATAATACAGGAGAGTAAAAATAATGAAATTAAAAGTAAAAACAACAATAAAAGAAATTATTCAAATATAAAAGTATTGAAAACGTAGTGAGTAATTTAGGAAATTCTAAGTTGTTTACAATGTTATTGTATTTGTGTATTCTTGGTACAGTTCCCATCAGCATATTGTATTAATATATTAAAAGCATAAAATAAATGTAATGTAACCGTATGAGCTGTACTCAGCCTTAATGTTCTATTTCTGTACAAAACGATCCTGCAATTGCAGTGAACGTTTGCAAAGGAAGGAGTTTTTAGTAATCTGATGAAACTTATCGTTCACATTTTCCCCCCTTTTAACACATGGGAAAAACAAATGTGTACCCCTTTTACAGCACAATGTACTAAGTGAGGATGAAATTTTGGCAGAGCTTAATATATATTAAAGCGATTTGTTAGAATGTAAATTTTTTTAGGCCAGCGCTTCACAAATCGAAGGTCGTGGGTTCGTATCCCGCAGGGTAACGACTTTGTGTTGTTGCCTGAAATAAAGTAAGATGTTCGATGCGTCGGATGGGCATGTTAATAGTCGGTCTCGGCTTTTTGTCGACGCCATCTAGCGGTGGCTTGGAATAGTCGTTATTACGTGGTCGGTTTAATGTCACCGCCTCTGCGCCTGATCTCTCTCCGGTTGAGTCGGTATTCCGTCCCACCGGGCTTTGAAAGTAAAGAAAGAGTGAGTGCACCTGTGTCCTTTCGGTTTTCGGCACTTATTTCGCAATTTTTTAGCACTTACACGTTTTTCTTATTTCTTTAAACGTAAGTTATTGACATACAAATTACACTCACAAGACGAGTTATATCTTATATAAGAGTTGTAAAAAATTATTAAACCAACTAGACGAATATGTAAATTATTTAAGATCGTATTACTATTCATTTAATTAAATGTCAAACACTTGATTTGTTAGATCATAAATGATACAGTGAAACATCTACATTTTCTTCGAAGAAAACCTCTGTAGATCGATTCAGACGACGAGGCGGTTTCTTGTCAACTTTAATATCTAAACCATAGATAGTAGTATAATAGAAGATTGTTTTATTCACAGACAACATTACACATACAAATCGGTGCCGTTGGAATGCTTTTGCACTTTACGAATAACATGGCACGTATTTCGCAATTTTTCAAATAAATTTCACACTGAAGTCTGCGGGGCCGAAATGGAGGATTACCTTTCACAAGTTCATGAGTTCGGGCGTTGGCGCGTCCGGAGCGACGCGTGACGTCATTACAAGCGACGTGGGCACTAACGATGAGACTAGGCTGTGAACACATGCCTTACTAAGTAGGATAAATATGAAGTTGCTTAATACATTTTATAAAAAATTGAAACTATAATTCAATATACTCGAGCAACCTGAGTTCAAATCCCGATGCCTGGGGACGTATATTGCCGGTACTAATGAATTTGTTAATTTATAATTGACAAGTGTCAAGTGTCAAGAGTCAAGTGCTGATTTAACACGTGCTTAAAGGTGAAGGGAAACATCATGAGGAAACCAGCATATTTAAGGAACAATAAAAAAAAATTAAGATTTTTTTGCTATGTGAAGCCACAGTGGGACGGCGTGACGGTCTGTGCCCTTATTCCCTCTGTATAGAAGATGCCTGTGCCCAGCAGTGGGAGATATATAGGCTGTTACTATTTTACTTTACTATATTAATAACTTTATGGGAATTTATCGAACGTACAATAATGGCGGTTCGATTTGATTTTTACGCTTATCTTGATCTGCATGAGAGTGTACATTTTAATGCTTCAGCAAATAAAACAATCGGTTGTAAGTAATTTCTGTAAAATGAACGACGTCTTTTACGTACTAGAGGGAATATAAGTTCGAATATATATAAAGATAGATATTTAACGGCTGAAAATCTCTTACGCATTACAAGGTTATTAGCATCGTGAATTGTTGCGCAACATGGTATTTTTGGTGTAATAGGAATAATCAACTTAACTGATAATCAACTAATGATGGTATTACAATTAATCGCTAATAAGTAATGAACGATTACGTAAAAACGACATTAGAAATAACTTTCAACTAATATAAAAGGGTCGATACTTGAATAAAATTCATCAGTCAGCGAAATAATTCAGATCGCACCACAATAAAAAAACAACAACATGAAATCTGTCGTATTTTTTGTAACTGTCGCTCTAGTGAGGGCTCAGTTCATTTGCCCGTCTAAAAATGGACAGTATCCGGACGTGGAACAGTGCGACAAATATTGGGAGTGCAGCGATGGGAAAGCTATAGAAAAACTTTGCCCTGACGGCTTGGTGTACGACCCGACAAAAACGAGAAGCATACACAAATGCGATTATCCGTTCAGCGTGGATTGCGGCGGCAGGAAATCGTTGCAGACGCCACAGCCTTCGGTGGATTGTCCGCGACGCAACGGTTTGTTCGCTCACCCAGATCCGACAGTCTGTAACATCTACCTAGACTGTGTAGACGGCGTTGCTGAAAAGATCCAGTGCATTGACGGTGTGCAGCGCGAAGTCGAATCGGATCTATGCAAGTGGTCGCATCTCCTCGCCAAAGAGACTTGTAAGGTACCAAAATACGATTTTGTGTGCCCGAAGATTAAAGAAGGTAACCACACTGTCGTCCATCCGATGTATCCCCACCCGAGCGATTGCCGGAAGTTTTATGTGTGCTTCAATGATTTTGAACCGAGAGAACTTGCTTGTACATATGGTGAAGTTTACAACGACGCTCAGCAGAAATGCGATAGTCCTGTTTACGTGCCTGGTTGTGAAGATTGGTACACGAAATACGAAGAGTTTGAAGACACAACTGAGGATGTTCAATTTGAATAGGTTGGGGGAGAAGAAAATGAGTCGGTTGAACTAAATTTCAAATTCAAGCATATCCGATTTGTCAGTGTTACCTGTTAAACATAATGTGTACATAATTATTATAGAAATAAAGCATACAAAACTAATAACACTCTTTATAATTTCATGTCAAATTTACAAAAGTGTTTAAACCATAATGTCAATCTAAACTGTTTGCAGTGCTTATAACGGCTTTGAACTTTAAATAATATAATTGTATAAATGACAAAAATTTATGAGAAAAATTCGTTGCAACTTTCAAAGAACAAAACTCATTATCACTACTATTTAAACAAGCTTAATTTCCAAAAATATAATATAATAATTTTGGTAATAAAAAAGATCATGTGACTTAACTAATATTAAGCCAATTCTCCTATGAGATAATTCTCATAGGAGAATTGGAAAAATACCAAACGGTATCAAAATTTGGTAATTTAATGGCGCGTGTCACCAATGAACAGGTACTGATACTTATTGATACTCTATCTAAGTGCTTATTTGTTTTTTGAAATCATTTTTGTATATCATGAGAGTGACAATAATATTTTTAAAAGTCTATTACCACAACCTTCAAAGAGTTTAAACTGGTTTGTGCAAAATATTTTAGCTTTAAGTGTTTCTTCAAATCACTAACTCCTCTCAAGACTATAAGATTAAATGCAATGAAATGCAATTGCTTTGTCAATTTACAATTATTTTTGTTCTCACGACGATGCTAAGCTATTGGCTTCGGCGTCGCAGGTCGTGGGTTCAATTCCTACCCGGGGCAAATATTTGTACAAACTACAGATACTTGTTTCGGGTGTTTTCTGCGTAAAATTTATGTATGTAAAACGCCCTTCTAACACAAGATATTTCTATCTTACAATAGGGGCAGAGTTTTTATCTAAAAAAAAAAGAATGAGGGATTTTTCGCGCCATACTGACAACTAGAGTGAGGGTCTTCAAGGGGCGAGTGAATAGGCTATTACTGAGGTAGTGCGTCGACTAGCTAAGCCAACAACTAGAATTGTGGTCTAGAACATTCCAGTATCGAAAAATGTATACACATCCCTATGAGTAGACCACAGGGCTCTATTCAAAGCCATGCTTCGTACGTGTTCCAGTGACAGTATAAGGGATAGTCCACATCATGCCGATCGGCTTTACCTTTAGTCTCGCAGATTCGGCCAAGCGTGAGAACTGCATGGTTGGTTAAATTATGTCAACCGACTGAGTGCAGCCAGTGAGCAATTTGCAAATCTTCCACGTTTAACTATATCTGGTTTAGTGATTTGGAAATCTTTGGATTTATAGCGCCGCTCGCTTCAGTCTAGTGGCAATGTTATTTGAATTCGCACTAGTTTTGAGTAATCTCGTTTTGATTTTTGCCACACGAGCTCTCCCAGCTTTTAGAATTAAGGGGTAGTTGAGGGAAATCAAAGTGAGGTTTGGAGTGAAAAGTAATTATTTTTGTGTTTCGGTTTGAATACAGAATGGTCTTCTTTAAATGTCCTCCTCTCTCAAGAGTTGTGACGGTGACAACCAAATATCTGTATTAGGCGTGGGAAACATTCCAGTTGCTCAATTCTCAAATTATAACTGTCCACTCCCTTTGATTTATTAATAGCTTAGTTGCCCTTCATAAAAGCATAGCAAGAATCAGAATGGACATATGTTTATAAGTTAATGGATTGGTTTGATTAATAACGCGTCTCATGTATGAAATGGTCGTACATACACATACTTATCCATTATTATCATTATATTCATATCTTAAAAAAATATTACGTATGTAGTGCTGTTGGTGTATATTTTACAATTCCCACAATTACACCACACTCTAACTATATACTGTATTTGTATATCCTGTTAAAGCTTTCGACCGTCAATAAAATAATTTTTATTCGTCCACTTAAGTTCAGATACATTTTTTTAAACCGGTAGTGGTTGACACTTGAAAGTTTTGCAAATATTAACTGACGTTGCAGTAGGAATTGACTTAATGTTTCTTATTCCTTGTCTCAGTATAAAAGTCCACCTATTCAAAATAGGATAGCATGGCTGTTGGTGCCCTTAAACTCATTTGCAGCGGATACATACTTTATAATTTAATAGATAATTTGAAAACGATAAAAAGTATCTGATTAAAGAAATGCTTTGAAAATAGACGCATATTTTTTGTTTAGAAAAATAATGTAATGTTATGTAACGTTAGTATTAAGGTAAATAACGTAAAAGTACTGAAAATAAACGGGTATGGCGTAAAGCTCGTAAATAGTAAAAAAAAAACAAACAATAACATATCCGATAACATTATTCAGCTAATGTGTCTGAAAAATTTTGATTTCAAAACAGTTTGTTTTATAGATATGTGCAAATCATGTTTTGTATTAGCCAATATTTGTGTGTCGTCATTTTGTACTAATTGTTAGCAATTGGCGGCTTGTATTATAGTTTGGATTGATAAAAGGTTATTAAGACCAGAATTCATACATCGACGGTCGCCCGTGAGTATTGTTAAAATACGGAAAAGTATATAAAATGTACCCCAGTTACACCCAATAAAAAGTTGCTTCAGTAATTCCAGTTACAGCTATCTAAAAAGGTGACGTTCCAACTTTAGTGGAGTTACTTACTTCTATATTGTTTTAGTTATCTAAAATTATTCTTAGGTTTTTATGTTATTTTACACGATCTTAAATTTAAATATCCTTGTTGATAGATGGCTATGAAGAACTATTTGGAAGTATAAGCTCAAAAGTTTGTTAGCAAGTTGATGCTTTTAAATGGAAACTTTATTCGTGACGAATGAGAAGTTATATTACTATTCATAGTTAATAATAGTATTAGCGTCCATTCGTGCGACAAAATTTTAATACTTTTCTGAAACTCAGTGACGAACACGTGGTAAATACTAGAAATAAGAATAAGCTTGTAACACCACGGTTTCGTCTCCAAAGGGTTAAAAAGCCCTTCATGGGCTTGAGTATACTCATATATAATAAAATTCCACAAAATGTCCTGGATCTCTATCTACCATTTGGGCGTTTTATAACTACAATTAGAAATAATCTATTCCATTAATCTTATTATACCGTTCAAAAGCTTCTGGTTCAAAATGCGTGGAATATGGTTGATTGACTCCTATGTGGGATAGATATTATTGTATTAAGGTAATACTGGTAACGACATTTTAAAAGAGCAACTTAAGTTTCTCGCCGACTCTTCTCAGCAGACTGCATTCCGAGCCGCTGGTAGCTTCCTCACGAACTGAGATGTAAAAATGACGATTCATAAGTGCATTTGAATAAACATTTTTTGATTTGATTTGATTTGTGATAGATACAGCATGTAATGCTAATATATCGACGCTGGAAAGCAAAAACGTAGTAACCAGCGAAACCAAACTTATTCACCAGAAACACATCAATCAACTTAGTTAAATTTACTGATTTCAACAATATAATTAAGACAAAAAAAAATAGTCCAAGTGTCATTTACTAGGGTTTTGATATGTAGTTAGAAATACGGTCTTTTCTCTCATATGGTGGCACAATAAGTCGACCCATTTGCAGGGTCCACCTGAAGTAGAAACAGCTTGTCAGCTTTCCTACCGCCAAGTAGTAATAAGCTATTTGCGCAGAGTAGCTGCAAGTACCTTATGTGTGTCATCTTGTTGTTTATGATCTAGGAAGTCACCACCAGGCGCATACCTTGCTCACTCGTCACTTTATTTATAAAAAAGTTCAGTATCTATTCCACAGCTTTATACACTGCTGTGGAATAGATACTGAACTTTTTCTCTATGCCGTTTGCATCTATTCACCAGTTATTAGAAGAAACTGCCTCCGTGGCCTAGTGGTATAGGCCCGCGCTTTACAAAACGGAGGTCGTGGGTTCGAATCCCGCGG
>DWHO01002774.1:0-12848 GCA_018247575.1 Eurytides lysithous rurik
AGTGAGGTTGCCGGTGGCCCACCCCTTCCCTCCTCTTTCTTTTTCCAGCCTACCCTTCCTTTCCTTGCCTCTTTCTCCCCTTACCCTTCCAAAGTCCCACCTTTAAGGTAACGCATCTGCAAAAGGTTCGACGTTGCAAATGTCCACGGGCAGCGGTTATCGCTTTCCATCAGGCGAGCCGCTTGCTCATTTGCCCGCCTACTCCATAGAAAAAAAAACAATTCAAATTGAAAATATTAAGTCAGAATAAAAGCAGAAGTTCACTTGAACGACGGCGGGTACTGTAGCACCGCAATTTGCAAAAATGGAAATTGTGTAAGTAAAGATTTTCATTTTGATTCGTTCTATATACGCTGGCGTAAACAAAGGTATTTTTTTTTTCATTTTGAAATTGTACTTGTAGTTTACACTTACTTTTTACAAACGTCTTATCGAGCAACGTTAAGCATTTTTTCGGCACGATAAATGCTTATTGCGTGCGGAATTTTGCCGCCAAAAACGATTCGCGACTTCCGGACGTTCAAGTGGATAATGAGTAAAAATCAATTTGCCCGCCTACTCCATAAAAGAAAAAAAAAACTATTATAGTATACGTACTGCGGCCGCGCAGAGGGCGACACGCGCGCGCAAATGGTGCGGGGCGCCCAAAGAGTGCAGCGCTAGCGCCACCAAGCCGCCACTCGTCACGCGCTCGGACAGTGGATAAGCGCGACTGTCCGCTTCACCGCTACTGTTCAACACATAACTATTATCACCATGAACAGATCAGATTTTAACTCGATTTCCATTCAATATACTCTAATGAACAGAACTCATATCCCGATGCCTCCACGCACTTGTGATTAACAATTTTAGTGCTGATCTACCTTTGTTTAATGGTGATGGAAACACAGCAACAAAGTGCCAAAATCTGCTTATTTAAGAAACGATAAAAATATAACAGATGTGTATATAATATGAATGAATACCCTTCTGTGCAGAGCAGGGCTCAGCTGGGAGACATATCGGCCGTTACATACACGGCGAATACTACATTTTATAACGTTCAAAAGCGTAACCCAGCATAAAGCGTGCCATTAACATCTTTCAAAAAGGAACGCAAAATTCGCCTAAAAACCTAAATTACCATTTTATTCTGCCCAAGTAAAAAAAATAAATAAACATAATACATTATTTTATTTATGTTAAATTTGCCCAACTTGGATGTATGCCCTAGGCACTATTTTTATTAGAACTCCTTATAGTTAAGTCTTTTATAACTACCCGCTATCGGCTGAAAAAGAACCCTTAACATATTCATAAACAGAAAATTTTAAATTAAGAGTAAAGATTAGACCCTCAGGCATCATCAGTAAATGTAATAGTTACCTTATTTCGAATTCAAAATAAATAAAGAGGTTTATACGTAAAGAACTGAAATTTATCGAATTATATCTTCACTGTAGATTAGCTGGAAGTACATATTGTATATGGCCCTTCCCGTAGATTTGATTTGCAAGAGGCCAATTACATATCGGACAGGACGGGACGGGACGGGACGGACCAATTCGCACGACACTTCGCGCGAACACAAGCTGAAAAGAAGCTCCAAAAGGACGTTGATCTAAAACCACATGTTTTTAGCATTACAATTCGCACGACACCAGCTGAGGTAATGACGTTGGCGCGAACACAAGCTGAAATGAAACTCAAGAAGGACTTCTGAACGTTGATCTAAAACCACGTGTCTTTAGCATTACTCACCCGTCGACAACGAAGACTAGGAGGGCCGGGTGGAGGTGCACGTCGAAGTGAGCGGGCAGGTCGTGGCGGAAGGCGTCTATGCGGCCGATGGCGGCTGGCACGCCGCAGCGGGACAAGAGACGCGCCGCGCTGAGCAGGGCGCGGGAGAAATGGGCACCGCAGGAACCACCGCAAACCGCCACCAGGTTCACCTGCACAGGACATGCTTATTGATCCCGTCAATACTCAAAGTCAAAGTCAGTTTACAATCACTTTTTGACGTCTTTTGATTCTACTACCTGTTCGGAAGAAAAAGCCTCGGTCCTGAGAAGTGCAGGCGAAAGAAAGTCAGCGGGACTTTAACTCTCTTTTTTTTAATTATGTTTACGTTTAAGTTTCATAATTTGAATCTTGAAATAGCCTAGAGGCGATCACAACATTCCCACGTGTACTATCTTCAACGAAATCAAAGCTTAAGCACACAAATCTATCAACAAACTAACCTGCACAACATAACATTTCTATTGTTCACTTAAATACAGCGGTTATTGCTATCCAACAGGTGTAAAAAAAACCGTCATCGAAAAAAAAATTGTTTGACTTTATAATTTGTTTAAAACTTCATTAATAGAGAATTGAATTGCTCGTGAGCAAAAAAAAAACATAGTAAACAGTAACTTTTTTTTTGGTACAGAAACTATTCCGTGTATGTATACGACAACTCATTAAAGTTTTATAACATTGGGATAAATAGTTTAAGTAAGCATAGATGACAGCAAGCGTAAAGCATAGATACAAACAATTATTTTTATTAATACATAAATGTTGCAATGTTCAGGGCGCTGGAACAAATAGGTTTACTTCACACCAAGACAACTCGTAATGACGGAACACACCTTGCCGGGGGCCGTCACGAATCGCCTGAATGTCCGCGTGGTCAGATCTGTGATGCCGATGACGTCATCGCTTGCACCCTTCGGCCCGTAGTAGTGCGTGTATGCCGCATCCGAAACTTGCGTGCGCAGAGACCGTCTCAAGTTGTTTCGCGTGTAGTTATAGATGAAGTCCCTTATAGATTTCGCGCTGTACTCCTCCGACAGGACGTACTGGCTTCCGTGCTGAAAACAATTCAGACATTTTCACAAACATCCCATAGATCAATCAGGCATAAACGTGGAACAAATTTAGTGATCTTTTTAAGTGGCAGTCGATGTTTCCTCTAAGCTGTAAATTTAGAACATACAGCAACATAAGCGAAAATTGTGCGCACATTTCTTGTTTCGTGCAGAAAATAAAACTGCATCAAATATAAATTAAATTGAAAAAAATATCCAAAAAAAAGTTGAATTAAACGTAGTTTTAGGTTTAAATAACCCGCCAACTATAGTATTTATGCACAGATGATAGTAGGGGGAGGGGGGGGGGTGTTGTGCATGTTCTATGAAGCATTTTGTTGATGTGAGCAGGCTTTTCGCATACCATCTGGCTTACTTGTCTGTACACTTCATCCCCTAAATTATAATAAAAATAACAATAACAGTAATAATAATTCAGGAATCTTTTCCATACTACCAGTATAACCCAGAACTAGGGTTAAGAATTACAAGATATATTTCAACAGAGGCATCTTAACAGATTACTAATCGACATAGCCGTCCCTAATATACACAACTTACAAAAAAACGATTACAGATAAAATTACTACTACACATAAATAGACACAGCTCAAGGTAGAAATTATCAGACTGTGGAACATGAAGTTATCCCAAAACATCTACACTTACAACAAATAGATTTAGCGAATAGTATATACATAATTATGCATCCAATCCGTGGAAACTAGCATTTCCACGGATTCGGCGATCCGACGAAGCTTTATAGCCGCATAGGCTAAAAGCATCGACGGCAGTCCAGATAAGATAAGATAATTATGCAAAAAGCAGCCACACTGAACACGTGCCGATCTGTCAGGAAGTTCTTGCAGGACGTGTTATTAAATGAAAATAATCACCATGAACCCCACTGGGCCTAGCTGTGGTTTTTATTGTTACCGGAATACATTAAGTTTCGAGGAAAAAGAACATTTCAAGTTGAACATATCAAGTTATTGAAAATAATTGTATAAAGTCTTCTAAAATATCCAATAACATTGCACTGGCTTACGCTGTAATGATGTTTTATTGGTGTGTAAGCAAATAAATAAATAAATACAATTTGCGCTGCTCTAAAGCGACTGTACATTTAAGTGGATGGTAGATATCATAAAGAAGGCTCATCCGATTTACTACAGCAGTAGAAATACTACTAGTAGTGTTTGGGGTACTATAAGTAGTGTTTTAGCAATAATGTGGTATAAAGATATTTCTCGTTGTCGAGAAATAATGATTTCATCATTTATAACTAATACATACCGACGATAGAAAGACGATTACGATACCGACGATTTTGTCGCAAACCAAAGCCAAAAAAAGGCGTCAAACATTTATAACTCACAAATGTGTAACGATAAAAAGAAGAAATTGAAATATAGAAAAAAAATAAATTTGGAACATATTGTTCCCATATTTATGTATTATTTATTATATGTATTATCTTTCTTTACTTTTATTTGGCTGTATGAATTGAAAATGTTGTGTTAATTGGAATATCCTAAAGTTTCTACTTGATTGGTTTTGGAGATTTTCGAGATACGACAAAATGGCGTCGATATATTTGTGACTCATTACACAAATATATCGACGCCATTTTGTCGTTTGCGCGTACCGAGGCGAACGCGGTTGTTTTTTTTTTACAAAGAAACTAAACGTCGCGTTTAATTGTATTACCGGCTTGCTAATTCCTAATCAAAAGTAATCGTTAAATAATCAGCCAAAGGTATGTTAACGTATACTATATTGTTTCACACACGTAATACAATATTACAATAACAATCTTTATAATTATCGTACAATCGTAAGCATAAATATGATACATTCTTCGCCGCTACGTGCTAGGATGACAAATCAACAAATACACTGTCAGAGTATATTTCAAACGACTCCAAAAAAGAGGTTTTCTATTTATGCAAAGTTCCTAAGCATTTGTTACAATATATTTTCTAACGCATTTTTTTATGGAGTAGGCGGGCAAAGGCTGCACCTGATGGTAAGCAATAATCGCTGCCCATGGACATTTGCAATGGAATTTTTGCAAGAGAAAGTAGAGGGGGGGCTCGAAAGGAAAGAAGAGGGGGGGGATGGGCCACCGGACATCTCTCTCATCTTTATCACTTTCTGTGAGGTCGTAGTACTTATCCGGTTCATGCTGGCTCATTTAGCAGTAGCAAGAACTAATTGTATACATAATTACTTTTTCTTAATTGTAATGGATTTATCGCAAGGTTGGACTTATATAAATTCTAATTGATATTGGACTGTTTTAGGCCTTGAATTGTAAGATCTATTTAGAATCTCGAAGGATATATAACACGAAGGAGATTTTGATTTGGCATGGTAAGGAGATTTGGGTTTGGCATTTATACGAAGGGGTGGCGAAAGCTAAAAATTAAACTATATAATATATATACAATACGCCGTATATATAAATTAAGTAACGGTAGGACGCTTTGCAACTTTATCCACACACGCGTGTGGTGTTGCCAATAATTCTATAGTATGTGCTACTGTAAGGACGTCCTTCGAGAGGAAATCTTCGGGTTAAGATGACGTATATCTAAAATGTATACTCAGATGAGCATCATCTTGTTGGATGATGAGTGCTGGGCAGTAAGCGCCAGTTTTTCGTTTAGTTGCTCAGTTTAATAACGATAAGTATTTATCGAATCAAAAGAAACAAATTCGATAAATTATATCATCCCAGTCTCAAATCTCATATCAGTCAAATTTTACAAATCATTAAATTACCAGTAAGTATGTATATGTCACAGGTGTATCAATAATTGTAGATATGTAATTTTAAACCAGAACAAGAATTAACATGAAATAATCAGAGTTGTGCCGATTACTCATTTACGTTCGTCGATAAACATTTAATGACCAGACTGGTACCTTATCAATTGTAAATAGTTTTTATTATCATGTTCATTGCCATATCGCGCCCGTGTTCAGGTGTCTATGATAAACGTCGGACACAACCTTGGGCAGACAACTACTATTTGTATAACAACGAAGAGCAAACATAATCACTGTTTCTTTTTTAATTTAAGTATTAGTAGGAAAATATTTTGTGCTTTGAAGATAATTACTTTTTTTATTTTAAAATATGTATTATCGTATGTTTTATATAATCTATATTTTCTAATGGAGTAGGCATTAACCGCAACATTTATCAACAACTACATCGAAAGTTTTCCAAAAACATTGACCGCCTTTAAGAAGTAAGTAAATAAGAAGTTTTCGTAGGAAACCCAGGTAAGAGGAGGAAAGGGGAGGAGGAGGCACGAAAAGGAAGGGGAGGCTGGAAAAGGAACGAGGAGGGATGGGTCGGTGGTCCACCGGTTACCTCACACACCAGACGAAACGCAGAAGCAAAAAACCTCCACTTTACACCGATATAATTAATCAAAAGCCAAATTAAGTGTATCGTCCATAGGTTTAATGTCACAGACTTTGCCTTAAAGAGTTACGGAGGCCAAATATTATTTTGTCTTTAGTACTGTTTCAAAGCACATAGATTTTCATATTGTTTAAAAATACATCGTGTGAAACACTCAGACATGTCTAAGATACATATTTTACATGTCATTTATGTTAAAAATCGTGCAAGACATTGTATATTGTAAAGGAGCAGAGATTTGTATAACATTATGATTTTTTTAAACTGAATTGTCACAGTTAATTTTATTTTTATATTTTTATTTATTATTTTTATCCTCTAGCCCTATTAAAAATCTAACCTCTAATTTTAATGTGTGAAGGCAATGCATCCATTTGACATTTATAGCGGGATTTGTGAGCTATGGTGTTTTTCTAACACATATAGCAATAATTTCGCAGCCAAATTATTGATTCAACTGATTACTCATAAGAATCAATTACACAGATTATATAGTTAGTCTAAGTGTTGTTATTTTATTTTTTGACGTTTCGGGGAATTTATAAAGTCCACGGTCGCAGGACAGATTGAAATGTTTTAGGTCGTTATACAACTAACGCGAGTTACTCAAGAATTTCGCAATTTAAATTAATTTAATTTTACACAATAAAATTAAAATGTCAAAAATTAAACGTATTGCGACCGACTCAAAGAGACAGATTCTAGGTAACCATAAATATTAAATAAAAAAATAAGTAATAATAAATATCTGGGGAAATCTCACAAACGGGCGTCTGTACCCAGACTAGGCATAGTCTGTTCAATGCTAACCAGACGACTGATGGTACATACTTATTTATTTTAAATGCATACTTATAGACAAACGAAACAACCCGACACATAAATACTTAAGCTCATCGCACAAATATTTTGTCCTGTGGGAATCGAACCCAAGATCATGGGGCTTTGCAGCAGCAGCAGCAGCATTAATGTTACATCTGTATTGCAGAGTTTACTATTGAACTGTCAGTTAGTCTACCGCCAAAGAGTAATGCGTAAACATAGTAGCGTAATTATTGGGCATATTTTACTACTTGGATATTACATCACCGGGACACGCAGAGTAGGTCTGAACTTGTATACTTTTTATGGATTTGCCTGACAACCGAGCAAGTAGCCACCTGCCTACCAGATGGTAAGCGATCACCGCTGCCCATGGACTTTTGCAATATTACAGAACTTGCAAATGCGTTGCCAGTCTTTAAGGGGGGAAATTTTGAAAGGGGAAGGGAGGAGGAGAAGGAGGAGAGGGGCGAGAGGGGAGAAAGGAAGCGATAGGATGGAGACAGAGGTAGTTAGGGGAGTGAGAGCCCACTCACCGTACGAAACGTGGAAGCAAAATTACTTCCACTTTCCGATTTCCTTTGAGGACGTGGTACTTATCCGGTTCGAGCCCATTCAACAGCGGGAACAGCTGCGTGGCTCTACCAGCGTAAAAAAATATTAGTGTATTTCAAAATACACAAGGGTCACAACTAACCCATCAGGTTCACAACTCGTTCGTCTCAACAGTTAATCTGCTATATAAAAATACGCTGATTTGAGATGTTTGTAGGTAGCTAGACAATATTTTCCATGTCTAACAGTTGTTATAAAAGCTGCTTTTGCTCCATCACAGTATTTTCAAGATCTTTCTCATAATACTTAAACTTCCAAGAATTTTATATATATATGTATATATATATGTTCGCGATATCTCTGCCATTTAGCAACCGAATTTCCTATTACTTTTTTTATTGAAAGGAGTCATTTTTTAGATTGGTCTTTTCGATATTTCATTCATATTTTTTTTTACCTTAAGCTTCAAAAATACACCATATAGATTTCTTAAAGTCAATTAATAAATAAATTTCGATGGTATTGTATGATTTATATGAAGCCGGTTTGTAGAGCTTATCAATAAAAATTCACGGAACAAGCTTACCTTACTATCTAATATCACTACAGCGGTCATGTCCTTCTTTTTGGTGATGTCTATCCCAAGTGCTTCGGGGAAGTGGTAGTTTTCTACGCTGTCGACCGCTATCATATATAGACTCGAGTTGGTCGCGCATGCAAGACCATCTATATGCGTTATATTCCCAGTTGTCACTTTGGCGGGGGCTATAGGTTGCCCCAGCTCAGCGGCGAAACGGTATAGATGACAGAAGTGCTTAATATTCTCCTGTACGAGGTTCTCTGGCGAAAGAAGATCGTCTTCTTGCGGCAGCATTGTCGTTTCCACGCTGAAATTGCGAATCCATCAGTAATCCAACAAACAATGTGAGTAAATAAAAATAAATAACGGACTTTACTTCAGGTACTTCCATATGAAAATAGCGTTTTGTGTGGATAAAGTAATACGAAACAAATTATATGAAATTATGTAACTGATCTATCGAATCCATTATTATGTATACACTTTTGCCATTTCATAGGTAGTTCATTGAATCTATTGTTGAAAAATTGTGGAAGCGAAAGTTCAACAAAGGCGGTTTGGACTGCCTCATCGGAACTGGATTACTTTCCTTGCAAAAAATAGACCAAACTCCGTAAAAATCGTAATCTATTGAATCAAAGTTTAGTGAGAATGGTGGGTGTCGGAGATTCCTCCAGTTCAGGGACCGTTTGTCGTCAAGTATGAGGTCGAGCATTGCTCTGAGGCTGCAGTGGGCTAGAGCGATTGATCAGTCCCGGTTATTTAATGGTTAACTTTTCCATCATGGTTTGCAATTAATGGCAATACTGATCTAGCGATATTGTCTCTTAGGAATCTGTAGTGTATGAAATCAGAATTGGACGACCAAACCCTCACCGATACTTTTTTCTGAGTCAACTCTCGCTCCGGACAGGATTTGACCGATTCTCCGGGGTTAACCACTGCCATAAGTACTGTCAAGTGCCATACTGGATAATTTTTTTATTACAAGTAAGGATACGAAAAATTTCTTCTTTATCGTGATGGTTGAGTCTATTAATGCATCCCATCATCATCTGTGCATATTTATTGCAGTATTTCACTTAATTCACGCGGTACCCATTTCTCAAGCTATTTCACATATTAAGTTTGTTTTAAGTTAATTAAAATCGTTTTATCCCACTGAAGCTTACCACTAGCTCCAATTTTTTTTGTGACGAATAAGCTTTTACGATCACTTTGAATCCTCCATTACTAACTATAATCTCCGGCCGTCCATATATACTCTATAAAACTTCATCGAATCACCAAACCCGTGGAAATTTTAAGTTTACATAAATTGGATCGACCCCTCGTCCTTTAGGGTCACGGGTGAAGACAGTCGTGTATATAACAAAAATGGAGGATCGGCTAAGGGCTGTCGAGGTCTGGTGTATGGACCGAAACCGCGGCGACCATAGACTGTATTTATAAAACGTACGTGAATCGGTAGTTGAAAGTGTCCCTGGGACGCGGGTGTATGGATATACGCGATGTGAGCGTGTCGCCATGCTCGAAGGTTATTAACTCTCTACAGTGTTTTGTATGTAAGTGCAATCCCTAGTGTATGCACCCCACACAGCTTGTGTTATGTGTGGACGGAAATTGCCTATAATCACTGAGCTAGTACGGATGACAAAATCACAAACGATGTATTATTATTTTAATTTTGTATAGTTTAAGAAAATGCTTTAATTTTAACAATTTTTACATTTTTTTTTTTATTGGAAAGTTATTGAATTGTTAACGGAGCTACGCCTCCACGCAATTTTTTCAACGGAGTCATAACAGAGGCTTGTTTCAACACATATCTTCACGGACTTGTACAAACTCGAAAACCGCGATGCGTGAGGTGAAAAAGTAAGTGCCTTTCGTATCGGGCGTTAAAAAAATACAGTTTGCGATTTATTTTAATCATGTGTAAAACGTCAATATTTAAATTAAATGTGTCAATTTTTGGCACTGGATGAAAGAACGCTACAATTCTACTACTAAGTAGCTTGCGTTGCGATCTTCACCAAGATTTATGATATATCCCTGTTACCAGTAATGATGCTGGCAATACTACTTGGCGGTTCAATAGCTAGCAATGCAGTGGTACTACCCCTGATGGATCCTGCAAAGGAGTCCTACCTCTTATAAGTATTTATTTATTTAGTCTTTATGTACAAAGTTAGTACAAAGGTGGACTTAAAGCCGATGGCATTTTCTACCAGCCGACTTTTGGTTAGCGCCGAAAAAATTGGGTAGGTGAATTTATGATATAATGATTACATTTTTTTTATTTATAAATAGTTCTCTAAAATATAACATTTTTATTGCACCTACCACATTTTGCCTCCAAGCTCCGGGTTGACTGGGAGAGATGCCTAATGGCATTAAGTCCGCCCTTTGTAATTCCAATGTTTTTTGGTTTTTGCAATAAAGTGTAAATAAATAAACATAAAACAGTGTATAAAGAGAATATATTATGCATGATGTTCTTTACCACTAACATATAATATTTATGTATAAATTTGTTTATATGTAAATCGTGTATATGTAAAGCATATAAAGCGTATAAATGAATGTAGCTCATATTCCAACTTCTGCATCTCGTCTGATGCCCAGATAACCTTAGCTACTCAAAGCCAAAATTAAAATATTGACCTCTGCAGGATACAAAAAACTAATTTATATTAAATGTTGTTGTTATAATTAATAACTACACCCAATTAACTAATGAACATGAATGATGAACAAATTTAAAAGCATTTAAATAATAAGAAAGATTAAAATAGTCCTTTTTTTCCTTAAAACAAAGTAAAAACATGGTAATATTATTGTATCAAAAGGTAATAACAAAAGGGACTAACATGTATATTAGATAGGACTTGCAATGGAGTATATAAACTATTTTAACTGATATGTCAATGTTTAGATTACACTTAAAGAAATATAATTTTACAACTCACTTTTCCTGTCCTATATCCATTTTTGGCATTTCCTTATTGTTCTCCTCGAAAAAGCGACATTGTTCATAGTTATCGTAAAAACTCTTCTCAGCGGGCAAAAACTTCGTACTGCATTCATTCAATATGCTCAGAGATGACCAAAGGGGTGCAAGGTCATCGCTATTTTGCATGACTTTCGACACTGCCAAGCCTTGTCTTAATATAAAATTGTAAACGTCTTTTTTCTGACTCTTCTGGGTGACATTATTCCACGGATATTTGTTATTGCTCGATACGATTTCCTTTTTATACAATTTGGCCGGTTTTCTAATAGGTTTCTTGAATTTGTAGTCTTGACACAACTTGTGAAAGTCTTTCTGCTGATAAATAAGCCTCTGCACCTGTTGTAACTTTATCAATTCCTTGATCCATTGGTCGCTGTCGTTGTTTTTACAATTATAATATTCCATGGCCACCTCACGTAACTGCAAACGTTGTTATTTTTTTTTAATTAACTGACGAGTCCCACAAGTCATGTATGGAGTAGGCAACACGCTTCTCCCACATATTTCTATTTCGAGTTATTAGTGGAAACTTTACACTGGCCCGTTGGTGTAGAGGTTAGTGCTCCTGACTGCAAAACCGAAGGTAGTGGGTTCGATTCCCACTTAAGACAAAATATTCGTGTGATACGCAGAAGTGTTTGTTCTGTGTCTGAATGTTACCTATCTGTGTATCCTATGCATACGTAATGCATTAAATAAAATATGTAACTATTAAAGACGTCTGGTTATCATAGTACAAACTCTGCCTAGTTTGGGATTAGATGGCTGTGTGTGAGTTGTTCCTATTTATTTATAACATCGCTTTTCATAAAAGAACAATATCTTAAGTTAGTTCAATAAACGCCATTTATGCTCCTGTGTGTAGTGTTGTGATACTATCCCAAGGGGACTTTGCAAAATTCCTACTACTATTACAAAAGAGAAAAAAGATGTAAACATTAAAATACCAATTTATATTTCCCCTTGACCTTCGCACGTCTTCAGAGTTTGAAGTTAAATATCAATGCGATTTCAATGTGACCAAAATTTCAAAAAACCCTCTACATCTAAATCTCACATTTCATCAAACAAAGCAAATCAGTCAAATTAGAACCTCTGTCTCTTTGAAAACAGTCTAAAAATTTAATGAGTGGTGCTAAAATATCGTTTATTATTATTACTTATTTATTTCCATTCTTAAGTGGTAAAACCAGGACCGGATTTAGGGGAGAGCATCCGAGGCTAGAGCCTCGAGAACGCCACAAAAGACCCCCAAAATAGAGACTTCAGAAAGGTTTTCAATTATATTTATGTATGTTTGCTAAAAGAATTTACTTGGTTTCACAATTAATTATTTATTGAAAAACTCGACCGAAAAAATTGTGCATTTTATGTGGACAATAACTAGGGGCCAGGGAGCCTCTACTCCTTCGCTACCCCAGGTCCTTCAGACCTCTGAATCTGGCCTTTGGTAAGACCGTTTGCAAATTCCAACTGTAGTATCACTGCAGTGCCAGTAGTTTTACCGCCATGCATTAATAAATAAACACTACTGTGTTGCGTTTTGAAGAACAATGTTACACTGGGCACAGTAAACATAACCTCTTAATTCTCTTAATT
>DWHO01002775.1:0-12847 GCA_018247575.1 Eurytides lysithous rurik
TGCTGAATGGGCCGGCTCGAACCGAATAAGTACCACGACCTCACAGAAAATCGGCGTAAAGTGGAAGTGTTTTTGCTGCTGCGTTTCGTCCGGTGAGTGAGGTGGCCGGTGGCCCATCCCCCTCTCTTTCCTTCCTATCTACCCACTTTCTCCATTCCCCTATTGGGTTCCCCCCTATTACTCCCTCCCTCCTCTTCCTCCCTTTCTCACTCATCCGTTCTCCCTCTTTCCTTAAAGACTGGCAACGCATTTGCAGTTCTGTAATACTGCAAATGTCCATGGGCGGCGGTGAACCATCAGGTGAGCCGTTTGCTCGTTTGTTGTAAAAAGTGGAAGCGGTGTTCAGCAGTTAAAAATATTTTATGTCGATGAATAATTATGATATATACAACAGAATAAATCAAGAATTACATAAACAGTAGACAGTGGCGGTACTACCATATAAGCCCAAAAGCCCGACTTGCCCTACTAAGAAGTAAAATTTATAAATCTTAATAAGCACATATTTCCCGAAAAATTTATCTTTAAATTTGAGCGTTGCGGGAGCTTTAACAATAGTATTTAATTTAATTTTAAGTTAATAGCGCTTTAATTTGAGCTTTTGGGCTTGTATGGTAGTACCGCCACTGACCGTAGAGGATATTATGAACATTATATTTATAATATTGAATGATTATTATATACTGTTTGAATATGAATGATTATTATTCAAAATGCACGTAAGAAATGACCCATAGAGCAGTGCAGCGAATTCCTGGGTTTTTAATAATTTTCAAAGCGTTCAGTGGTGACAGATATACTTTGTTTCGTTCTTATACGTGTCAAAACAACGTTACCTTCACTAGTGTCACTAGGGTAAAATAATATTCATTTCGTAATTATTAATACGTTATTTTAAAAATTATCTGGAAATCTGTAGAAAATTGCATACATTGAGTAAAACGGTATATATGGTTGAACCAGATTCAACTGGAACCTAGCTGACTCATGTTATATATGACGAAAAATATAGCAATCAGGTTGATTGCTATATTTTTCGCTAGTTTCAATGATCCGAAAAATCTTACGGATCTTATAAATCATTAGATGGAACCTTTAGCCTCTTTCTCTAGTTCGACTTAATGCAACCAAGATTGTTTAGTTCTTATCTATTTCACGAACAAAGAGAACAAAGTATAAACAGTGTTTGAGCGGATTTTTAAATCATAATATGCAATAAATATTCAGGAACAACGGTAAGCTATAACCACGAGCTTCGTCGGATCGAACAAAAGTCACAAAAGTACAATGGGACGTTGAGCACCGCTTGCGTAAAATGCACGAAAGAAAGCATTCGAAAATGAAAAATCATTTAGTGAAAAAAAAAAGACAAAAATGAAGGTGAAGTAGTTGTTTAACCCCGATTATCCAAACTATGTAACGTACCTAACCTGTTGTAGATTAGTGTTGCTTAAAAACCTGTAATTCTAATTAATAATACATTATTGTTTTTCATATTAACAAAATAACGAAAGTGTAATAGTTTGACGATAATGTTTTTGTTCTCCATTGTTTTACAGCCTAGACGTTTAGCTTATTATGATATTTTTCTATTTGTTTTTTTTTTTAAACGCTGCTCTCATTGTAAGATAGAAATATTTTGCTTTGTCATTTCACATGGACAAACTCCCAGATTCTGAACAATCTGTAAATATTTTTAATAAATAAGGAAATATTTGTCTCCCTGGAGGGTATCGAATCCATGACTTTATACACCAAAACCAATAGCTTAGAAACTATTAGATGTTTTCGTTGTTATTCGTAATCAATCACCTTTTGCCGATAAAAGGTGATTGATTTATGTTGTTATTTTAATTGTAATATATGAATAATTGCTGTTTGTTTTCCTATAAATTACAAAAATGATTTGGTTCAATTGGTCACATCGCAAAGAACCGTCCGGTTTCATTGCATTTTCTGAGTTAATTCATTTATCATTGACGCTATGCAGGCGTATGTATACGATAATACTAATCTATAGATGCATTGCAATGCAGTGGGCACGATGGTTTCTAACACCATAAGATGTCTACGATTACGGAAGAAGAAATTTACAGCCATGATATCAACGTAGAAAATGTAATATTTAAATATGTAATACATTTTAATCTACAGTTTCACTCAACTCAAACTTACGTCTTAAGTACGTTAATTTGAACGAAGTTTTAAAGGACATGGCAGTCATTTGGAAGAGGCTTTATTGAGTAATTGTTTTTTTAATATTCACTATACTGATAGTGAATTTTTGCATTCATTGAGAAGTCAGTGACGATCACATGCTCCTAGTAAAGCAATAAACTTACATTTTCGAGGGATTGCTTTGAACGCAGAATCCGACAACATTT
The DNA here is from genome assembly GCA_018247575.1 of Eurytides lysithous rurik. Lineage (NCBI taxonomy): Eukaryota > Metazoa > Arthropoda > Insecta > Lepidoptera > Papilionidae > Eurytides > Eurytides lysithous. The sequence goes on from DWHO01002775.1 coordinate 2,385, forward strand.
TCGTTCCATAAACAGGTGGTACGTGGGTGTTCTCATCCTAAATGGGTAAATAGGCGCAATTTGGGCCACCGCTGGCCGGTCAGTCTGATTCAACACTTCGTTGCGGCAATTAGACTCAATTTGCGGAACGCATTCTATGAGCATGGTCCCGTATCCAACAAAAGCTTATTTCTCTCGAAATACGGGTAAAGGTTTTTCGATGATGAAACGTTTAACAGATTGCTGACAAGTTAAATTAAAATTCTGCGATCTTCGATATCCGAAGAACCAGCCAATTAATTACTTTTTACCGATGATTTATTTGTTTAAGAAAAAATAAGGGTCATTCTTTATTTGTTACGTTTGTACTACGTACGTACGTACTGTGTTTGTATACGATCGATTTATTATCGTTACATTGTTAAAATACTTAACACTAGTCGTGCAGTAGTTAATGTTGCGATAATGTCGACATATCTTCATCGGTGGCTTGTAGATTAAGCGTTAAGAAAAATAGCTCAGACGTCGGAAATCAGAAAGGAAGTGAACATAGCAACGTTACATTTGCATAAAATGCGCATTTCCGGACGAAAATTAATTTCGTGAACGGTTCTAGTGCCCACAACTCCGTTAGCGCAGTTAATTGAATAGTTTTGTTTTACTGTACGTACATTTGTGAACGCAGAAGAGCAGACGTTTTAGTGGATCTAAATTGAGCTAAAATATGATATAATTACTCCTTTAAAATTCACCAATCTAGAAATTTAATGTTATAATTCCAAACAAGTGAAATATCATATAGAACAGAAGCAGAAACAAATAAACATAAAGAGAACGAAAGGAAAAACATTCGTAACAAATTCGAATAAGTATTTACGACGGGGGAAAATTAAATTCCCTTAAAGTCTTTGTTGCTTATTGTAAACTTATAATGATTTACAAAGATCCGATCGTCTCAAGACCTTTCTTGAATACGAAATAATTAATTTTAAACTTTAACAACTATTTCTTTGTGACGGAAACCTCATAGTTTTGTAATTTATGTTGCTTTGTCGACTAACTTGCCCACTTTTATAACAGTTGCAAAGAATTCAGAGTTTAAAATGTTTATAGTAACAATATTTATGACCTTACATCCTTTAACATGTAAAAATAGTCGGCCAGTAATGCTTGGTTAAATTTTGTGTTTTAGAAGAAACTTCTTGTGTTTATAAAATATATAATAAATAAATATACATCTCATCAAATTATATAGGATACGTATGCTGAGGGTCATGCTGACCTACATGGTTTGAGGAGTGATGCACCTTAGGTGTTCAAGGTTCAGTAACAATAACATATATTAGTAACAAAAACAGAAATTTTTATGTGACCTTGCTTTTACAATAAAATAGACATCATAAAATTTTTGGTAATTTTTGATATCGCATAACAAAGCATATCAAATGAATCGAGAACCTCCTTTTTGACAACGGTTAAAAATAAATTTTCCCGCTCTTTGATCGACAAAATAAGATTTAATTAAATAGGCAATGAATAAATTCATAGTTGTTCAAAATATTCAACGAATTTTGAAAAAAACAAGTAAATCAATCAATTTATATGTTTGCCAGTAATCAAATTTTAGTATACATTGAGAATATGTTATAAAATTTATAATACAATTTATTTTGAAATCACAAATTACTGACGGCAAATCTCCCAATTTGTTTAACATAATAATCACTACATACGTTCAAAGCCATATCTATATTGGGATTAAAGATAAACAACACAATGTTCTTTTCGAATATAAAGGTCAACAATAATGAATTCGCTTATACGCACGAAGTGTAAAAGTTAAATTATATTAAAACGTATGAGGTTTATATTCATCGACGGTATCAATTGATGTCGCTGTTCGAATTTGATGTTGAGGATAAAGAAGGTTTGGTAATCTCCAAGAACAATGTTTGGTAAGACACCTTCTTTGCACAGACTCTGCAAAAGAATCTTCTTTTGCAGAGTCTGTCTGGGTGGACCACAGCATTGCCAGATACTTTACCGCCAAGCAGTAACGCGCAAGCACATCTGTGTTCCGGTCTGAACGGCAAAGTTGAGAGCGTAATTATAGAGCATAGAGATATAACATCTTAAATCTCTGGGTGACAACCTTAGCGCGGGGCAATATGTTTCTCATGTCACTGGGTTGTCTATTATTTATTCTCAGTGGAATCTCGCTGTATTAACCCGTGACTTTGTCAGTCGGTAACTTAATAAATCGCTCACACATCTCGACCGCCGAAGACGGGGATTTTCTCGTCCAGTTATAACGGACGGGGACGTGGAAGAGTTTGCGGGACTTTATTTACGGCTCCAGCCGCAGCATAAATACGCGGCCGGATTAAAGTATTCAACGGCGCGGAAAATATCGCCGGCTGTATTTTCCGCGCGACTGTACTCCGCCTTAAGTGCTAAAGTTTGCTCGGTCAATGCGATTCTTGTCGGACATCCGTTGACTACACTGATCGACGGAAACCGGCGGCGGAATCGGACGAATGTCTGACAACTTTTTTTTCGGACGTTTGAAGTAAAGGATGATATTTTTAGAGTTCTTTGCATTTTCGTAAAGTGATTTTTAATAATTTATTTTGACTCGGTGATAGAGACACGTAGCAACTCCCGCTGCTGCTGAATAGAACGACTGGAACCGGATAAGTACCACCACCTCATGGAAAAGTATGATGATTCATTCGTCGGATGGGCATATGAAAAGGCGGTCTCGGTTTATTATCAACGCCATCTAGCGGTGGCTTGGAGAAGTCGTTATTAAGAAGTTGGTTTAATGTCACCGCTTCTGCGCCTGATCTCTGTCTGGTCGTGTCGGCTATCCGTTTTTATCAGCCTATGAGAGTTAAGGAAAAGTGAGTGCACCTGTGTCTGCGCAAATGCTTGTGCACTATAATATATCCTGTTTACTTAGATGCGCACGTAGATAGGCCGCCGTGGCCGGAATCGGTCGGGAGGGCATTATTATTATTATTATTTGCGGCACATTCAATAATGAAAAAAATTACATAAGTGCTGTAAAGGCGGATTTGATATACCACTCAAACTTACGGAAGCCCAGAATAGTTGAAAGTGGGAAGTGAGGTTATGCGCGGTAGAAAAGTTTTTATTGAAGTAATATAATCTAAAAATATAAAATATCATAATCACGCATTAGATTCGATTGTATAACGTTGACGTCAAAGCGGCGGTTATTTACGATTTTTTTTCTTACCGCGTGATTTATATTTCCTAAATTACGGTTTATGACGGGAAATTCGCGTCCGATGACATTTTTTTTGGGCTAACAGACACACGGCTGCTATTTCGCCATTTTAATGTACTCTGTTGACTGTGATAGTTAAACGTATTTTTTTGTTTGAAACCAATAGCAATAACCGATCCGTTCATATATCCGTAAATAAACACTTTGGTTGCATTAAAGCAATAATAATGAATAAACATTGATAATGCACGTTTGCTCGCACTGGTGGCAGTTAAAACGTCGGTTTTGTTTTGGCTCTCGCCTAGAATTATGCGTATAAATGTCGTTTGGTGGCGAATATAAACGAAAACAGAAATAGTTACCTACTCATGTCTCGTGGCAATAATATCGCCCCGAACGACACATACCACAACGATTGGTAAGACGTTAGGCCTTGCTATATATATCTTTAATAGTTGTGATATTCAAAATGACCTGTATGTTGATCTCTAAAACTGAAAGAGAGTATTTAAAGAGACATACATGTAGCTCTTTATATACTCCCGTTTCTACGTTTTAGAGATCAACATATTATATCACCGATTATAAAGATGAGAAAAACTGCATTCTCAGATTGTCTGAATTTTACTGACGGCATGGGAACCGAATCAGGATTTGTAAGAATAGAATAATAATATAATAATAGTTTTTTTTAAATTTATTATGTATTTTTGTTATGAAATCTTATTTTAAAATTTAACTTATTATTCAAAGGTTGTATCAAGTCAACCAAGCAATATGATTTCATTCGTAGCATTTATTTTCCAATTATTGGATTTCAATCATTTCTTGAAAATGAGTCGCCGAAGTAAACATTTCCTAACTTTAGATGGAAAATACAAAAATTATTGATGACATGATATTTCGATATATATTCCTCTATCTTGTATACTCGTTCTTTCTTAGATCACTGGCACTGATAGATTGCATTTAATATTGAATGTAAAATAAAAAGTTAGTGATGCAAATTGAAGATTCTTTTTTCAACTTGTCTGCGCTTTTTATAAGCGTAACACTATATTAAAATTATAATTGCTTTTCAACTGTGCCAAACAAAACGCTCCATAAAACTGGTGAAACGAATAATTGATTTTTCTTTGCTAATATCAGACGAGCTGCCAGGTTTATAATTTTTTTTTAAAACTAATCTAGATTTGATAAAATGGCCTTTTGAAATAAATTGTTTTTAAAAATATATAATTGGATGAACTACTATAGGATAAACTTTAGTAAGTCTATAGTGTCAGTTTGAAATTCATGACGTTGTTTATTTTAATTTCAAATATTTTAGTATATTGGAGTTTCAATGACCGTGAAAGTATCTTAGTTGTGTTTTTCGTTGATAAAGTTACAAAATAAATCTCTCTAGTAATCAACATTACCTTTTAGTGTGGTTAAGGCAAGTTATAAGGATTTGTATACAATGAACACAAAATGAAAGGCATCAAATATAAATAATATCCATTTTTGAAAATGAAATATTTATTTAATATGTAACAGTAGATTTCTCTATGTGATAATCATAAAGAAAACGAACCCAATAACATGTAATAAGCGTTTGATTTATCAAAATATATACGTACATACGTACACGCATATATATATTTCGATAAATTTGATTTATGATTATATACTTTGAAACAAATTTATCTACATGCAGTTTAGTAAAGAAACAAGATTTGTCAAAGTGAACTGAATTTTTTCTGTAGTGTTTTCTGTATTTTTTTAAAATGCAACATATTTCTGCAACATTTTTATCGCTTTTTCGACTTGCTAGTATTATATTTAAAAATTTTTTCAACACCTGTTTTTACTGTAACAATGAGTCAAAACGAGATATTTCACGCGACAATGCTTTCAGAGTGTGATAGAATTTATTAACGTAGGTATCTCGACTGCGGCTATCTGACTGGCTAAAGCTTTTTTTTTTGGTAAACAAGTTAGTCATGCCATGAAGTAAAAACACGTGGCCTTGGGACGCCCAAATAATGTTTGCTACATACGTTTGCGGCACCTTAAATAACGAGAAGTCGTTGTTTCTATTTATTGTCTATTGCAGTCTTGTCTATTTCTTGTCAGTTACAGTTTTTTTACGTTTTGTATATTTAATAAAATTATATATAAAGAGATTCCTGAAAAGTGATCGATATAAAAAAAACATTTTCGTATTTTTAAATTTCAATCGTATTGATCAGTATCTTCAATCTCGTGTTTGATATCTCAATTTATCAAACACTAGGCAATTTATAAGAGTCTCGTTAATTGTTTTAGTTTGTAATCATTAGCAATAAATGTTAATTTTGAAAAGGTCTGATTTATTTCTGCGCGGTTTATTTTGTATTATTTCTTATCTTAACTAAATGTTTAATATAGAATTTGATAACAATGTATATTGTTTGATAATTATAAATGTCACTTACATTATAATAAATTTACAGTACGACATTATGTTTATGGTAAATAAAAAAAAAATCTTCATTTTGCCATAGGTGTATCCTACAGATAAATAAATGACTAATATTTTTAGAATTATTTCGTGATAATAAATCACGGTTCGTGACAGACTAAAACTGAAACCTTTCTCGGATCTTATCACGCTTGCTTCGTGTTGGATTAGGAAAAAGGGAAAAGAATAAAACTATATACTTAACTGTAGAATAGATCGTTATATAATTATTCCATAAAATAACAGAAGTAAGGAGCTTACGTTATTCTAGCCTGCTTTTCGGATACTGAAATTACTGCACACCGTGAAAATGAAACTCACGCTAAGTTATTTTTGAAACTATCTCGGAGTAGCGTAAATTTATTATTGAATAGCAACAAAAGAGAAGTATTAAGTGCTAGGTACTTAAATAACACTAATCAATATATTGATACGTGAATTCATACGTCATTAACGCATTTGCATCACATTTAAGACGATTGTGTTTGATGTGTCACGGTATATTTTTCTAGAACATTTGATTTAAAACGGCTAAATTTAGCGTGAAAGTTAGACAACTGTTTTTTTTTGTATATTAGACACTGGTCTATCACCGCACGGTGCTCCTATTTTTAACTAACTAAACTGTTCTCAACTTTGCTCTCTGTATTGCGCACATCATCATACATGGAGATTTAATTTTACGCCCATTAACTACGCTAGATATGTATAATTGCTCCTAAATCGGAGCAATTGCAGCGCTAGTAATGCGCTGCAATGCAGTGCCAGCTGCATGCGGACTCTACGAATGAGTTGTATTACTACTTTGATAGGACTCATTTTCAGTCCGTCCGGGGTGCCAATCGGGGATCTTTGCCAGTTATTCTGCCGTCAAGCACGGCTTGAAAAGCAATGTTGCAAGCCTTGTTACAGGGCGTAGAGGTATAGCATCCTAAATATCTAGGTGACAAGCACGAGCAGGTGAAATTTTTTATTTTGGAGTAGGAGGGCAAACGAGCATGTGGCTCACCCGATGGAAAGCAATAATCGCAACGTCGAACGTTTTTCAAATGCTTTGCCTGCTTTTAAGGTGGGAATTTTCGGAAGGAAAAGGGGAGGGGACGAAAAAGGGAAAAGGGGAGGGGGGCAAGTTATCAGGCGCACAACTAGCTTGTCTCGTCATTTTATCTAAAAATGGTCAATATCGACCACATTGTCTTTGTGATGATAAGCTTACATATTATATTACAGCATTTTTAGAGTTAGGGTATAGTTTTAATGTGCAATGACGTAAAAGCATTTACCCATCGAATACACATCTACTGCGACTTGTTACATTAGTTAAAGCCAATTTTAATAAAGTACACTTGGACTCTAGTTATCTTCTTCTTCTAATTAGTAAGCTCTTGGCAGAACAGTCGTGGTCAAGCATGTTGTTTGGAGGCGTCCAATACAATAGTTCTCCATTTGTCCCGGACAGATGCGAGGCGGGCATTCTCATTGACCGACACGTTGGTTAGGGCCTTGATCTGGTCAGTCCAGCACAACGGTTCCATGAGATCTAGCTCCATCTAATCCTACATGCCCTACAAATGTAATCATACTTCACTTTCTTAATTTGTTTTAAAAACAAATGAAGAAAGTGAAGTATCCTAAAGTTAATGTTTGACGCAATGTACAATTTTATTTTTGTCATCTTTCTGGATTTATTTATTCAATTCACTAACTGTAATGCTAAGAAAAGTTGTAATAGGTTTTGTATCATGAATTGCATGAATACTGTAAATGTAGCAACCAATATATTCATTCTATGTTGTTGGACGATGGGCAAAGGTTGCAAATCTGATAATTATTGTATAATTTCGCTGGCTAAGCCCTTCAAACCGGTACACGGTTGCTCTTACACATCATTGATTAACACTGTTGAAAGTCCGCCAATTTTTTAAGTATGTCAAGAAATGAATAAACAAGGAAGCGGTTTAATCTATTAAATTATATTGGAAGCGACGCAAACTTTCTTAAGGCCTCATCTTTGGATATGACCCTAACATCTATTAGCCTGATTTGTTTCGTATATAATCCATACAGAATACGTACATTCGTGAGCAATGCAGCAACAAGGCTGTTAGACGTCTTTACAAGCGCTCTTGCATGGAAGCTGTAAATCGGTTCGCTTAATCTTAACCCTTAACGCAGGTCGCACCCTGGACCCTCCAATCACTTTTAGGTGGTTTAATTTGGCACCTTCGGGGTTGTTCTGGCGTAATTTGCGACCATCGTATTGTAACAAAGACGTGTTTATCAGTAAACGTTTATATTATATCTCGTAAACATTTTTGTATCGTAGATTATTATTTATATGAATTGCAAAGAATAAACGAAACGATTTTGCATCAAAGTAAGCACCGACTACAAGTAAATGCTTAGTTCTGATCTGTCAAAGTCTGATTTTTCTAAAAATATTAGTGAATAAAGCAAAGATTTCTGCGCAAGTTTTCTTTATGGTTATTTTATTTCTGGTATCTTACGGATTTAACTGACAGCAGTTAAACTACTACAATTTGGGAATTGCTAATGCGTGATGTCATCCCCCTCTTAATCTAATTTAGACGTTTCAACTTTATTAAGATGACTAAAAATTTTTAATAGCGGTCGGTTCACACACCTACCATATTTTGGTCAGATAAATGTATTCTTTGGTATTAAAAATGTTTAGATAATTTTTTTTCTTTTGACACAGTGTCAATCAATTAATTATAATTACACAAATCTTTTGACATGTATATCTAATTTTAGACAATCTTGACCGATAGATAACCTTTTATAGATTTTGTTAAAAACGAGATTGTGATAAATGTTTTTGCAAAATCTATAATCATAGTTTTGAATTAGAAGGCATTGATCACCTAAAGTTTTTAGCGACGTAAATATTGTTTTTATACCGTTTTTTTTAAGAAATGCTTATAACACCTCTGTTTTAATAGGAGCTTAGCACGACCGAAAATTAATTGTGCTACGAAAAAATTAAGAATAAATATTTTCTATTTAAATTTCATATCGTCATTTGTTTTGTACTATTTTATAATTATGCTTTTATATTGTTTTGTAACTTTGTAGTAATTTTATTTTTATTTAATATCAGTATTTAATGTGACTTAGTTACATTTAGAGTATTACCTATTAGTGATTGCTGTACATAAACGTCACAACGCGTTTTTTATGTATTATTCTTCCAGTGTAATCGATGCACAAATTAATGAATAGATAAAATCCACTAACGCATATTTCTCTTTCTTTTCAGGATCGATCGCTGAGCGTTAAACTCGTCAGCTACGAATGAGTACGTAAGCGCCGGAGCGAACGAATTTGTAAAAAAAAAACTTTCGCCCGCAGGCGTCACAAAAACAATTATTCTAACAGCATTTATCGTTGAGTCAATTACGCCGAAGCGTAACGAGCGTGGTCGGGCGCCCGCTGTGCGTCGATATCGGTAACACGTCGCTCCGCGTGTTACATCGCCTGTCGCTAAAACAGTCGGTGCTCGCCGGAGTCACGCGACTCGGCTAGCACGCCCCGCCACAGTCGTGGATAACCTCGGCCAGAGCCCCCTACCGGTGAAGAGGCTGCACGAAGCGCTTCAGAGTGCTCAAGTGAAGCGCCAGCGGCTCTCCCCCCCGTACCCCGCCCCCCCAGCCGCCCTCCACCCGATACACCAGCTCGCAGTTCACCAGCACATCAAGGTGCAGCAGAGCATTGTGCAGCAGAGCATCGTGCAGCAGCACCAGCTGACGTTAGCGCATCAGTCGCTGCAGAACCTGCAAGCGCAACAGAGCCTCCAGGCCGCGCAGACTTTGCAGGGTCAGGGGCTGCAAGCACAACAGAGTCCGTCGTCAGCGGGTAGCGCGGTGACGCAGCAAGCCGTAGGGTCAACGCAAGGGGCTCTAGTCTCGCCCCAGCAGTCCTCGCCGCGGGCCGCATCGCCGCAACACAAGAACATGGAGCTCGCGCTGTGCCAGAGCATGGACTCCGTCAACACCGCCACCACTGAGGAAGAGGTAGGAGGAATCTATATTTACCTATATTTACCTTTCACAAATTTTACAGCGCCGCGTAAATTAGACGAAAAACATACGTGGCTCTCAAACAATATCCATGCTTCACGCTTCAGCTGAAAATGATTAATTTTCCCATTTCCGTAAACAATTTGACAATAGAAACTGAAATTGTATCGAAGCTTCTACTAGTTAAGGGATTTAATGTAACGCTTTAGCGATTTATCATCGAACAATTGTAAGGTAAGACCGTAGAGGCGCGGCCTCCGTTCCACAACAATGGGGGAAACGGTCCGTTATACAATAAGCATTCGCTAACACAATAAAAGGGAATTTTGCCCGCGACGATGGTTCATCGAATGTCGCTCCATATATCATTCTTCGAAAAGTGTATTATAGCTCTTATTCCTGTAAGGGAAAGGTATCATTTCATAACGTTTCTCGATGTTTCCGAGGCAGTCTTGCCGGAAGGTCGTGGACTGACGTCATGTCACTCCTAAACACAGTTAGAGGATATTACTGAAAAAGGTTTCATATTTGAATTTGCTTGAATATTTCAAGCTATACCTTTATCTTTCACGAGGTATTTTTTATATATATATATATCATACATAGTATTTGTCCTTATTTTTTAAATTTATAATACAGAAAGTGATATGATTTTTGATAGTCTTTTTTTAATATATTTAAAAAAATTATCAATGTACATATATAC
>DWHO01002776.1:0-12844 GCA_018247575.1 Eurytides lysithous rurik
GATTTATATATATATATATATATATATATATAAATATATACACGACTGATTTATATATATTCATAGTTAGTACCCAGACACGAAACAAACCTCTGCTCATCGCACAAATATTTAGTCTTGGGTAGGAATCGAACGCACAGCCTTCAGCTTTACAGTCAGGAGCACTAACCGCTACACCAACAGGCCAGTCCGATCCGGACATAACTTGATTGATTCAGTAATTACGTTGTTTATTTAATAAATAACAGTTTATATTAAATCTTCATGGTACATTGTGACCAGTAGAAAGAGCTTATCCTCAAATGTAACAAAAAAACTAGGTATACCGTAATCGAGTAAAAAAACTTAACAAAAGCAGTTGCATAAAAAATTTACCGCGACATTGACATTCAATTTGAGCATTCATCGTGGTATTCATTATCAAAAACTGTTTCTAGGTTCAAGGGAAAAACTCTGCAACTTGCATGACAAAAGCATTTTTTTCGATATCCACCGAATGATCAAAAACTCCACAAGACTCACTATATTGTTGACGCAAAGTCTTGGTACTATTTTATCGAAGCGATCGTCTTTTGTTTATGCAGTATTATAAAGCCGAATTTGTTTGTCGGTTTCTCCTTTTCTCACATTGCAATATTACAACGGTGGATGAAAAGTCTGAATGGCCAGGCTTGTAGCAAAGCCGAATGCGCGAATAAGGCCAAGTATTCTCCCTAAAATTCAGTCCAGTGAAGTACTTCATAATATTTTATTACTCATCTATGCAGAGAGAAAAGAAGATGTTGAGTATTATCCAAAAAATAAAACATAACTGTTAGTCGCTTTAGAGCACTAAACACCACGCTAAGATTTAGGTCTTGCGTTTGCCAGGCCTTATGATCAGAAGGGAGAAGAGATCAATCTCTTTGAAGTAAAAAAGTAAGTAACCTACGCAGAGGTAAGTCCCATGTGTCTGTTATATGTAGCAATGAATGTTCTAGAGAACTCTAGCTATGTCTAAATGGACCTTAATCACATTAAACATAAGCGTAATTATGTGTGTCGTAACAGGTGGTCTTCCGAGATGGCATGGTATTAACGATAAGTATAAACGTCGTTAATGCCTTGCCGTTGTTGCTCATCTACCCTGAAAAATCATCAAGAGGCGCGCGTATTTCGAGTGTCTTCTTCTGCGCAAGGTGTTATCGGAGACTAATTATGTGACAGACATATTTTATAAAGGGGTAAAAACGATAAAAAAATCCGGATTGTGATCCAAGGAGGGTGGCGTTCCGCAAGGATCGATGCTAGGTCCTTGGTATGGAACGTTATACACGACATTTTGTTGATCTGCCCCGCAGCTATAAACTGCGTAAAGTTCAATAAATTAGCCCAGCCGATGCCAATAGTTATAATTCGTAAGCTTTTTGCTGCGTATATAGGACAAAGCCGTTATTTTCGTGTTTGTAATGCTTCAAAATTCTTAAGGTAATAGACCTACCTCATTTATATAAGGAACAAGTCGCACATCGTACACCATAAAACCGTCGACGCCTATTTCTATCTCTTTCAGCTTTGCTTCTAAAACTTTGTTGATGATAACCTTGGATCTGCGGCAAAAAATAAGAGTAAGATTATCTCCATCACCTTCCGTCTGTACTATAAAAATGCGTGTCCTCAATTGTAACCCTGCTGATGTAGGGTCTATTAAACTCATGGAAACTTAGTTCCCTGATTCAGTATTTTGATGAAGCTTTATAGAGTGACAAAGAGTAAAAGTACATACATCAGCCACCATAAGAGAAGACTGTATGACATAAATAGGACATCAGTTAAAGAGAAGTGTTACCTAAAAGGTATTATATACCACGTATATCCCATACGTGGATATAAGTATGTGGTCTAGTTTATCTTCTACACAAAAATCATATTGATACGTGCTTGAAAGAACCAGAACAAAATAAACACATTTTTAGATATATAGTATATCTATAATTAAAAAAAATATACAAATTTAGACTTACTTTTCATCAGAACTGTTGGAACCCGGCATCAATGTGGCGGCCGCCATACCTCCAGTAGCTAAAGCACCTCGGGCATGACATGTGCTGACAACTAACTTCATGTAACTATTTAAAAAGTGACGATCCATGTTCACATATTTATTTCTATCGGGTAGTAGAAATTCCTTCTTGTCGCCTATATGCATAAAGTATATAAAGAATTAGAATAATCTGTACATTTTGAAAATCAAGCAGGGTTGAATGCATTTGTTTTTTCTTATTTATATCTTGATAGAATAAAAGTAGAATCTATGAGCTGCTATGTCGGCCCGACGGGAGGATGTAAAGTATGCGCTGTCATGTGCAAACAAAGCTAGTCAGACCCCTTTCTCCCCCTCGCTGAGGTGACCGTCGAGCGTGGGGAGGTCATCGGTGTAAACCGCGTACAGGATCGGCGAAACGCAGCTCCTTTGTGGTACTCCGGCTTCTATCGACCGTTTTACCAAAACCGCGTTTTCAACTACTACATAAAACTTGCGCCTTTGTAAGAACTACTAGGCGCACGTAGCTGTGCGGAATTTTGGTGCACTCCAACAGTTTCCACACCAATCCGTCATGCCACACCTGATCGAACGCCTTCTCAATATCTAAGAAGACGCCGATCGTCTTCAAGGTCGTCGGCAAGGTGGAGCAGCACGGGTCAGTTATGTCATCGTGGAGTGCCCACTACGGAAACTGTGTTGGTCCGGTTTGAGCGTAATGTATTTCCTAATTTGCTTTAGGAGCAATCTTTCAAATAATTTTGCTACGTGCGACCGTAGCGTTATAGGGCGATAGCTGGGCGGTTGCTTTCTATCTTTACCCATTTTTCTTTCTATCTTTATTCACGCCGAGGGGAAAGAACCATTGAAAAGGTGAGTAAGCGGAACTGAGGCTTTATTAGGGAGCTGCCTTAAAGCCGAGTTTGGTATCGCGTCGTAGCCTGGTGCGCCTTACGCACCCGCCTTACCTCCGAAGGCGAAATAAATCTCACCTCCGTGAGGTCCGGCATTGAAGACGTCCGGAAGTCCTGTACACGGTCAAACACTGCTCTGAGATGCACAACGATGACAGGACTAACAGAGTTGGGAGGGTTAGGTGTAAATTACTCCTCCAAGTTCTCAGCGAGTACATCTGCTCGCTCTTTAGCGTCGTAACAACGTCGACCCGTTTTGTCCCGTCTAAAATTGGACAAGGTGGGATCTTAGTACGAGTCAGCTGTCGGTTCAGGAGGTGAAGCGACGTCGGACGATCTCCTGCGTAGTCTATCCGTCGCATCCACAACTCACCGCGGTGGTTTTTCACCTGTTCCGACAGCCTCTCGGATAACGTGTTCAATTCACGCTTATTTCGTGGACAGCGAGTGCGTTGCCAAAGCTTACGCAGAGCGCGCTTTCTCTTAATTTGCACACAGATGTAACATGGCAGCGGAAGTTGGCGAGCATTTTCCGGAATAGCTCCTCAAATATGGACATAATTGAAGGATATGTTACTAAATTTGATAATGTAACATTGTGATATAATGATTAACTTCTTATCTTATCTTAACTGCCGTTGACGCTTTAAGCCTTTGCGGCTCTGTAAAGCTTCATCGGATCGCCTAATCCATGGTAATGTTAGTTTCCACGAATTGGATAGACCCCACGTCCTACGGGGTCACGCATGAGGACATGCGTGTTGTGTCAGATTAACTTTATACTGAACAAAATCATTACAACATTTTACAATATATAATGCATAATTAAATATTGTCACTCTCAGATAATAGTTAAAAATTCTTACCGAATTTAGATATAATAGAAGCACAGTAATCCCAAATCCCACAATTAAGTCCTAAAGAATGATCTTTTAATGCATACAAAATTTCCTCCAACTCAAAACTCGATACTATATTCTCTATTAAAACGCAAGCCTTAATAGTTCCTTGCGGCAAGCCAAGTTCATTCTGTGACCACACAAATATATCATTCCACAGTTTTGCCTCTGATGCACCCTCTAATTTTGAAAGGTAGAAATATGGGCCGCTATTAGCTTCAAACAATTTTTGTGCATTGTGGTACATCAATACTCCAAAATCAACCAATGGTCCTATTGCTTCTTTACCATTTATCTGTAAAAAATATGTAATCCTATAAGCAACAGTATTTAAAAATATCCACACAGCAAGTATTTTTTTTATTTTTATACATTTTACCAACCAGTATATCATGTTCCATCATATTCCATGCCCTAGGTCGTAACATCAAGACAGGACAGGTAGAAATACTGGGTGGTGCACCAGGAAGTTTCCCATTTACGATTAAATTTATATTATTGTAAGCAAGTAGTTGATTCTGCCATGTTGGGCAATGACCATCATCAAAATCAACTTGAATACCTTGGACATCTGCATTAAGGGCTTCAACAAAATGTGCAGTATTAGATGCTGATACATCGCCCAAATCTAAATGTCGGTTTCTAAAAATAAAAAGAAAGAGAAACAGAATAATAATTGCAATTTTAGTATATAATATCTGTTTGAGTTGGATTTAAAAATAATTTGTTTATAAATATTATTTTACATATATTATACATACTCAAGTCTAGACGGAACAGGAGCGACTTTCCACGATTTATCACTTCTTTCAAAAGACTTTTTGAACTGTAAATTAACCTTTGTTTTAAAAGCCACATTTCTTTCAAGGCGACCTCTATACAATGTTTCAATATTATAATCGAAAGATTTATGTAACTTTGCTAAAAATTCAATTGCTCCCGGGCTAAAAACTGATTTCTGAACTTCAACTAACTTTGGAGGAGGAGATTGCAAGAAGACAATCTTAGTCATGATAGATAACAAAAATATACTAAATATTTTTACTTATTTTTTAACTACGTTCAATCAATTATAATAATAAAAGTTGTATTCCGTACGGAGCGTACTTCAATGTCGAAAACGCGATTAAGTAGCAGTGCATGTACACTTGACATTTTCTTTGATAATAAATTCTTATCATTTTTTATGGCTGACAGTTAAATAGTAAACAAAACAAACCTAACTTGACAACCGATATCAGTTAAGGCGATAGGACAGATTATACTTATTTTAAAATTATTTCAGATAGAATAGAACTACGTAATGATCTATTTTATATCATTGAATTATATATACAATATGTAAAATTATGTAGACATGATTACCTAATTAATCAAGTAATAATAGTAATAACTATTTAATATAACCGGTAAACTTAAAACTTCGAATGTCGATAATAATAAGAACATAGCCAAAATATACTTTGACTTACATTCAAGTCACTACTCAGTCCCAGTATTGAACCCGTAGAAAAGTTTGTCATCCCGATTTGTCTGTTACACGGGCATACCGTATATATTTTTGCGAATAAAAGTTTGTGAAAGCTTTAAAATTTTTGTTTGGAGGGCTCTTCGCATATGATCTCGATAATTTATGATACCGTGAAAGAATCCTGTAATTTTGCAACCTTTTTCTCATAAGGCCCCAATGATTTAAGGAATATTCTTAGATTATTTATTGCAAATTGGATGCGAATCTGGGTTTTGATCAGTTGTGCTTATAACACTATCATTGTATGGTTATATAATAGTGTTAATAGAATAAATAAATAAATTTTGACTCAAAATAAAATGAAACTGTAATGTATTAATTTCACATTGATAATAGTAAACATGATAAAACAGACCTATATTTTAAAAGCATTCATTGTAGTTAGTGGTTGTTACTATAATTCTCTTTATATACGCTGTAGTATAAAATTACACGTCTGTAAAGAAAAATTTGACGTAAAGGTTTGCTACCTACTCTGCCTACTCCTATCTGTGTAATTTAATTTTTCGCCTTATATAAACAAATCCATGTATTTTATACGTTACAGTTATTATTTTACGAGTTGTGAATTGTGAATTACTAAGATACATTTGAGTATTGTTTTGACATTATATTAGATTACGTATAATATTAATTTATAGTAAAAACTATACTATGGAGAATTTAGGTGATAATACTACAGTTGAGGAAGTAAAATTTAAACCTAAGAAAAAAAGAAATATTCGTCAACGTATAAAAATTGAGGACGATGAATCTGAAGATGAGGAACTAATTTTGGCCAGATTGGAAGAAGCGCGAGAAATACAGAAACTTCGAGAACGGCCGAATGGTGTCAGTATAGTTGCTTTAGCTACTGGACAAAAGGTGACTTTGGATGAAGAAAGAGTGTGCAAGGATCCTTATAAAATCAAAGCTGGTGGCATGGTAAACATGCAGGCTCTTAAAAATGGTAAAGTTAAGCAGGTCGATGATGCGTATGACACTGGAATTGGAACACAGTTCTCAGCTGAAACAAATAAGCGAGATGAGGATGAAGAAATGATGAAATATATAGAGGAACAATTGTCAAAAAGAAAAGGTATATAATGCTAAATCTGTTTTTGGGTCTAATCAATATTAGATAAGTTATAAGCTACAATTGTAATAAAACACATTTCCTTGATGATATTTTTTTTACACACACAGCTATCTGATCCCAAACAAAAGGCAGTCTTTTCTATGGTAACCAGATGACTGATGTTCATACTTTTTTTTTAAATGCATACTTATATAGATAATTAACACCCAAACATATACCAAATATTTCTGCTTATTCTACAAATATTTTGGCCTGTGTGGGAATTGAATCTGCAAGCTTTGAATTTGCAGTCAGGAGCAATAACTACTACACTGACGGGCCAGTCAATATTAATAAAGTATATGTGTGTTTATGGTTTGATTGTATATTGATATAGTTAATAATAATAAAGTATATAGTTTAATTTCTGCTTCGGATACAATTTATTTAAATTTTATTTTTCTTTCATTTTCAGAAGGTATAAATGATGACAAGAAGGAGTCTGAAACCAATGACTCGTTAAAATATTTATCACCTGAAGAAGCAGCACTTCTGTCTTTACCTGAACATCTAAGAGTGTCTTCAATGCATAGATCAGAGGAAATGTTATCAAATCAAATGCTCAGTGGAATTCCTGAAGTTGATTTAGGAATAGATGCAAAAATAAAGAATATAGAGGCAACAGAAGAAGCAAAAATGAAGCTTTTGTGGGAAAGGCATAATAAAAAAGATGGCCCCTCACAATTTGTGCCAACTAATATGGCTGTTAATTTTGTTCAACATAATAGATTCAACATGGATAGTGACAATTCAAAGAAAAGAAAAATAGAAAAGGCAGAAGCGCCTAAGACAGAAACAAATGTTATAGACGATAATGTAGAAAAAATTGTTAAGAAGGCCAAAGGTGAAAGGGCTACAGATGATTATCATTATGAAAGATTCAAAAAACAATTTAGAAGGTATTAGGTCAATAAATTTTTACAAAACTATGAGTAATGTGTGTTATTTACATAAGTATGCTACTTAAGTAATGCTAGTGTGTGCTAATCTGTGATTATAAATGTACTTTCAACTTTTGTGTAAATATAAACTTATTTCTCCTTATTTATAATGTGCATTTAGGTTAAATCTATAAAAGGAACCATAATATGGTGTGAACATGTCATGAGTCTTTCTTAGGTCTAACTCATTATGGATAGTAACAATGGACACATTGTTTTTAATGGTGGCAGAGCCAGTTAAGTACAACAGAAAATTGGTGAGTAGTAGCAGTATTTGTGCTTCTGTGATTTGTCCAGTGAGTGAGGTGACCGGTGGCCCACTGTACTTCCTCCCAAAAATTCCTACTTTAAAAGCTGGCAATGCGTTTGCATGCCTCTCTGCCTCCATAAAGAAAACGACAATATTTTACAAGACCGAGATTGGATCTAGAATGAACTGTGATCAACTTTATTAATGCTCCCAACCAATATGGTCAAGGCAGTCAAAATGCAAGACATCGGCTTACTACGCGTTATATAGGTTGGGCCAAAAATTTTTGCAAATAGCAACACTTGATTTCTTTTTTTGATTTATGTTTTTTTCAAGTGCACTCAATCTTCCTTTAGTCACATATCCCAATGGAATGGATACACAAAGCAACTGGTAATGGATTAGGTGCAGAGGCGAGGTGACACCAACCTCTTAGTAACGACACCAAGAGGTGACGGGGGTCACCGTTTGATGACGTCGACGAGTAGCCGCCACTTACATTTAATATGTCTATCAAGCGCATAGATCATCTTACTTTTCAGGTTATCAGGTGATCAGCTAGTAATGCCTATAATTTTCCTTTACAAACTGGAGATGATATCGTATCCTATTTCATTATATAATTTTTCATAGTTTTGATAGCCTATTTCATTAGTGAACTATTTACTTGTCACACAGTTATTTGAATGAATGTACTTGCAACCGATACTATCCATTATAGTCATTTAGTCATTATAGTCCCCGTTACTCGGGCGGAGACTCGACCAGTTCAAGGTCTGGTCGGATACTACCTCACCGCGGCAGCGGGTAGGTTAGGCGTGAAGTAAAGCATCGTCTCGCGATGGGACCGCGGTCTGGTTCGGCTCCCCTTAGGGGGGCCGTAATATCGACCGCAGCAGCCCTCGTAAGGCGTCCGCTTAAGCGGACGCACCTAAGGCGAGACGATGGAAATAGTGCACCGACTGTGGGTGCGGCCTTCGGCGGTGCAGTCGTCGGAACGACGCTCCAGCCGGGCGTCCTATTCCTCAACAGTCGGTGTGAATTTTCGCCCCACGATTAGGCTTCTGATGGTGTTTGCAAGCGCCAACGTGGTCTCCTCGCCCGAGGAGAGGGAGATAGAGACATCCTCCAGGATGTTCATGAGGACCCGAATGAGCTGGTGTGATGTGATCCTGGTTTCCAGCCGACCGAGTGGCGGTTGGGTGGAGTTGTCTGGCGACGTTGCGGGCTGCTTTGCCCCGAGGGAGACCGGCGGCGGTTGTCGCTACTGCGGCGGTAAAACTGCAGCTTCCTCCTCCGACCGCTGCTGCGGACGCTCCTGCTCGGCCCGTGTCCTTGGGGCGGCAGTGGTGGAGTGTTGGGGCGGCTTAGGAGCCGGGACAGGGGTGGGCGCGGCGAGCGCTGGAGCCTGCGACGGAGCTGCCCTCTAACACATCCTCCTCCTCTGTCTCCCCGTCGTCTGAGTCGATAGAGATGGGATCGTCCAGCCGGGGTTGGCGTAATTGACTACGCCCTCTGGGGGAGTATGTTGCCGTGAGGCCTTAGGTGTAGAGACGGCCGGGGTGCGCCGTGATCCTTCCGACGCCGCGTTCACAAGCGCGGCAACGGGGAGATCGGTGTTCCCCACCGATTGGCGGCGGCTGGGTTGCCGCGGAATCTGGCTCGTTGACGGCTGGACCGGGGTGATTTGTTGTGAGAACAAGTCTCTAGCAAAGACCAAGATCGGGTCCTGCAGCCTCGTGCGCCGTTGGCTGGGTGTAGGCCGGGGGACACTTCCCCCGCTTGTCCGCCATGATGGTCTAAGTGCGCATCCGATTAAGAAACCGGAGCGCTTTAGTTGGCGGACGACGGCAGCATTTCATCAGCATCGTTTCTTCACATCCGATGCCTTTGGAGACAGGTTCCTCGGCTTTGGGTGTGAGTGTCGCTGGGCGTAGCTTACTTTTACTGGGCCAGATTCCGATTTAGGGCCATTCAGGTCCCCACTCCTTTACTACTCTGTTGAAGACAGAGCGGGAAGTAGTGGGCAGTGGTGCGGGACCGCTTAAGCTAGTGCTGGGAAGGTGGAATTCCCAAGCGGTGCGACACCGAGACAGTTATCTGACAAATGGGATGTTCCATGAATAAAAAGTAAAATTATTGAAATTAATTAAATATATGTATTCTTTAATCTGATATTTACTGAGCCCTTGTAGAATAAAGTCAGTGCCTTTGTGTCTAAAAAAAGTAGTATTATTCCGTGAACTTATGTGGCAACTTTAAAAAAAATCTCTTTAAATTTAGGCACTTTTATATTCATGGAGTCATGAAACTGATTTATGATCCTATTTTCAATGTTTAGAGAACATGTAAAACATAAACACAAAATTTTCATGATTTGTAGATTGCTTAGGGTCTTCTTATAGAAAAAATGATTACGTTTTTATACCTTAAAAACGATTGACAAAAAAAAAATTATAGTTGTGTAACTTGATTAGTTTATATTATTAGCTCAATACATAGATATGGAAATGGGCGATAATAATAAAAAAAAAAACAATTTTCAGCCAAATCTAACTTTAATTGTCAATAAAACAAATATCATAAGATAAAACAAAGTTCGGACGGAGACAGTGTATGATACAATAAAGGTTCATTTTTGCCATTGAACAAAAAAACACTGACAAGAAATGTCAAATAATTATTACATAATAAAAAAAAATCATATTGATCTTGGTCCCGATGGTAATGAAATAGAAAAAAATTGGGAATGTAGATATACAATATTTTTCACATCAAATTTATAAATCAAAATATAAAAAAAAAAATTGTCAAATAATAACTTTTATATAACTACCATAATATCTCAAATTGCTTGGCAAACACAGAATGAAGTCATAACGACAATATAACATTAATAAAAAATCTGTTTCATGTATATAAAACTTAAGGAATATTTTGCCGTAATGGTATGATAAATTTGATAAAAGAAATGTGTCATACATTTCTTTTATACATTACAATTATTGAACATAGTACAAATTAATGAAGTTTCACACAAAAGGAGTAAGAGATTGATACAAACAATTATGGAACCTAGTTGGTATATAGTCGATTCCATTTTTAAATATTTTGCGCCTTACTAATTGCAATATCAACTATAAATTAAGACCAGACATTGGACGGAAAAAAATAGCCTAGGGTACACAATTAATAAACATAAATAAAATATATTTTTCTTAAAAATAAGAAAGGCGTAGGTCAAGGCACATTACATGTATTAAGGGGAAGGCACAAATGTTTCCTTACACATTTTGAATGATCATATAATAATATCCGAAAGAGGAATATGCTTAAACAGTATGAAGAGATACTGGTGGGTTCCATTTACAATTATTATTATTTACAAAACTTAAAATATATAGTCTCTCTATTCTCTATGTTGCGTTCAAATTTTTGTTTTAAGATTTATTAAAACATAAAAGCGTAAACATTTACATGGTGGTTCATATTGAATTTGTTATTAAAAATAACTCCATATTAACACTTTGTGCCGATTATTTACAAACTATGAAAACAAGAACTTTGTTCAATCAAAATATACATAAAAGTGATTGCGATAAATTGCACTTAGAAAAATACATAGTGAATGTACAATGCCATTTTTTTGTATATAAAAATTGTGCTCTTATAGTACTGTAAACATATACAACAACTTTATACGGCTAATTCTAATAAATTAGTAGTCTATGAGACCAAAAAATAAAATATTCTCACACTTTTCTAACAAAATAAGAAATGTTTGATAAGTCACAGACTTAATTTTTTTTCTCAGAAATTTTAGATTTTATACTTAGTAACAAAAACAATCTTGGAGGATTTTGCTTCAAATCACGTGATTTAATGCTAATGTGAAATTTATTGTGTTCATTTGTTTATGTTTTGAGTAAATATTAAATTCCTGATTTGATAATAACATATTTTGGACAAATATCTAGGTTAATTAAGAATCTTGAGAAATTTAGATAACCTTAAATTATGCTACAACATTTGTGATGTCTTTAACAATCTCAAGAGATGTCCCATGTACTTGCATATATATCTGACTATTCAATTATAAATACATTTCTGAGGAGTAAAATTTCCATAAACTTTAATTTTTGTAAGTCAACTACTAATTCTATGCGACCATAACTTATTAACAGCTATAATTACTTAATATGATTAGATTAAATACCTCCATTGCTCTATGACATGCATTAGACAAACTTGTTATATTATTACTTAACAATAAGCATTAACAACATATTTATAAAAGTGCATGTCCATTTTTTTTCTTACAAAATTACATTTATTTTAAATTGTGTAGTCAGCTGCATGATCTTGCAATTTTTACCAAAATGTTTTACAAAAGTTTAACAAAAGAATCCCACTACATTCTGTAATTTTCTACTATTGATAACAAAAGTTGACTTCCATCACTTTGAATGTGATCATTTTGAATTTTAAACTATCACAATACTTCCTTCCATTTTGTATTCAAGTTTTAAGCATTTAAACTTCAGTACTGTGAGTTTGAATGCGGACTTTCTTCTGACTACCATTTCTATTAAGAGGTGGCGAGTGACCGGAATAACCAGGGTTGTGTATACCTAGGCCACCAGGTTCTCCTTCCCTGGGCCTAGGCTTTTTCAGGGAGGACCTCAGTGGTGATCTGGTGATGGTACTTGCATCTGATAGTCCAGTGAGGGTAGTAGCGGTTGTGTTCATAGAGGCAACGCTACCATGCCCATTTGAGCTGTAAGGCTTGCCTGAAGCATCTGTCATTGAGATACCTGTAGTGATGATAGTAAAAAAGATTAAGTATATTTGTTATAAAATGCAAAATTATCAGCAAATACAAGTATGTATAGTCAAAGTCAAGCTTTCTAACAAATTAATCTGTCTAAATAGTAATAAGTCATAGATTCAGGTTATGTATGCCTACATGTGATATGTTGTAGATATGTGCTTGTAATGCTCTCACAGTGGTAGAGCCATGCAACTGTTCCCGCTGCTGAATAGGCCGGCTTGAACCAGATAAGTACCACGATCGCACGGAAAATCGGTGCGGTGAGTGAGGTGGCTGGTGCCCCATCCCCTTCCATCCCCTCTCTGCGGCTCGCACTTCTCCCCCTACCTCCCCTATTT
>DWHO01002777.1:0-12842 GCA_018247575.1 Eurytides lysithous rurik
AGGTCGTGGTACTAATCCGGTTCGAGCCGGCCCATTCAGCAGCGGGAACAGCTGCGTGGCTCTACCACCATAAAAAAATTTTACTCTGTTTTTATAATTACTACAGTATTATAGTGACAATACTGTAGTAATGATAAAAACAGTATTATAGAATTTGTTGGACTACTGAGTCCAACAAATTCTGTTGGCCGTCTTCTTCTATAGTGTAATGTCAAATCTGTTTCAAATCTCATCAACAACATGTGATAGTTGGAAAAAGTCGGGTTATGAAACACGTCGCAATTAATATGACTATGAAAATTAAAAAAAATATATCTTAACTATAGCAGAGATTTTTGATGAAATGATGATGAAAATATCTGCCTTACGCCCTTGTTGATTATATTTTGATGCTATAAAGCTACCATTATTAACTATTAACTTTTAGCAGCTTGTGAGTAGAAAGGATAAATAAATATATAATAAATAAACCAATAGTGACTTGCATTTAGTATACGGTCTCAAATTCGTCACATCAGTTTGACTTAAGATTTTTTTAAATAAATGGTTTTTGAAATAAGCGATGGAACACAAACAGAACAAACAACGGTCGATCTATTTCGTTTCCCAAACCGCAGGCAATCGTAAAAACTGGCAAAGTAGCACTAGCCGATTAACTAGCCCGATTAAACCTTTTAATCCTTTTTATTTTTTTTATTTTTTTTAAAAAAAGCTTCATTTATATAATGTCCTGTCCTGTCCGTATAGTTGTTTTACGTATATAAATGGTATGTGGACATTCTGAACCTTAATAGGTGACAAAATAACAATATTGATGAGAATTTCAAATTGTTATTAATTTTATATTGTGACAATTTGTATAACACTGAAGCGGGCGCTGAATATCTTAACTATTTATACACTATCACTTCTTGCAGAGTACTAACCACTTATCTCCAAATATATCTCAATATTGTACACTGGTCTATGTATAACAGTGTTTTGTAGACCCTAAACTTCTGTTTATACACTATCACTTCTTGCAGAGTATTAAGTGCTTATCACCAAATATCAATCTTTAACTCAATATTATACACTGGTCCTATATAACCGGCAAGAGGCAGCATAACGTCCCATATTCCGTCTCGCAGGCTAAAAGGGATCCAATGTCAGCTAAAACTCTTTTATCCTCCTCTTCTTCGCGTCGCTTTCCTCATTAGTGAGGTTCGTGATTCTCTATCGTGGAATTTGTTAATTTCCTCATGGTGTCTCGGAATTTGTGCCTTTCTTTGGCGGCATGTGCGTCATGATGTCTGGTATCCAGGCACGTGCGAACTTAATCAACCCATGTAATTTGACTTAGGCTTCTTGATCGTTTACCATCAACATTTCCGGTATCCATCAATTGTTCTGGGTCGTGACCGTCCCTGGCTGTGTTACCGCCAGATCGTTCACATCGCCAGCTCTTTTATGCTCCACTGTGCTAACCTTACTTTGCCCCACCACTGACCACCAATATCCACAAAATAATTTTTATGGTAAAAATAGTAAAACTAAGACTAAAAAAATGTTTAAGACTAAAAAAATGTTAAAAATGTTTAGAATAGTCTAAAAAAAACTACGTAGTGATTTTTAGACTATTCTATTATTCAAGAATTTAAGTGTCATTTTATAAAAAAATTTCACATGCACGACTTGTGACGGCTAGAAGATTTTAATTGTAATACTTCATTTTCAACAGAACTGACGTTAATATATTACGGAAATGATTCTTAATACAGAAACAAGCTAACATACGTATTGATATTAAATAAAAAAATAATATGCTGAGTTTATAATAGAATAGATATACATCAATTTTATTATAAACTCAGCATATTTTTTTTATTTAATACTATTGCACAATACCATTAAATACTTAAAGGCATTGTGCAATAGTATTTGTTCAATTAATTATATTTTATATTATTTTATACGGTTTATTAAATTCATAGTACTATAAGACTTAAATAACTAAATTAAAAATCAACCTAACCTAATATATATATATAAAAATTTATAAATATATTAACATTATTTATACAGATATTTTTTTATGGTTTAGGCTGACAGAGCAAGCGGCTCACCTGATGGTAAATGATCACCGCCGCCCATGGACATTGGTAGCATTACAGAACTAGCAAATACGTTGCCTGCTTTTTAGGAGGTGAACTTTTGAAAGAGGGAGGTATGATGAGTGAGAGGGAGGGAGTAATAGGAGGGACCCCTCGGGGATGGAGAAAGTGGTGAGGAATGCGGGGGGGGGAAGGAAAAGAAGAGGAATGGGCCACCGGCCACCTCACTCACCGGACGAAACGCAGAAGTAAAAACACTTCCACATTACGCCGATTTTCTGTGAGGTCGTGGTACCTACTCAATTCTTTTAATCCTTCTTCGCAAGGCATGGTACCAAGAACGCTGGCTGCGTTTCACTCTTAAATAGTTATGCTTAACCTTTGGGCAAGAAAAGAACCAGTCCTCTTGATGTGTGCGGTGAGCACGCAAAAATAATTTTAGGAAATAGGTCTTTAAGGAATTTTAATGTGCAAGGACCCCACTGACCAAGGGTCTCTACAGCAAAAGGCACAAATACATAATCCGCCGCTTACCTACATTGGCAGACTCCGACGCCGCCCCGGCTCTGACCGAAGTGCCCCTGAGATGAGACACTGCTAACGTGCCTACGCAAGTAGCGTCCCAAAGCTTACCTTTGGCTTTGCCCCTCTCCCAAGGAATCAAAGTTAATCCATCGGGTCTGTTGCCATCGCTACGAAAAGTGCCAGATTAATGGAAATAAGAGCTCTACGGATGACTTCAGAGCATCATGACGGGAAAAACGGTCAGCACTTTTTTGGCGAGTCCGTAGAGGCCAAATTTATTCACATCGGAACCACAGGTAGATATGACAGGGGCTAATGATCATAAAAAAACAAATTTAAAAAAAAATCTTGCATAGTTTGGAAATCGAAGTTTTGATTATGTTGTAATTTCAGTTAAAAAAAACTCTGTTCTTCAATGCATAACTCGTAATTATTGTTAAACGAATAAAGACTTGAAACAGTTACCTCACTCAAGTAGTTTCCAACATGTTTTATTTATTTATTACTTATACTGAATAATAAAATGCTTTTACACGTCGTAAGTTTTATTTCAGAGAAAGGCAGAAGTAATTTTATATTTATAATGAGAATTCGATAGATATGAAAATTTTCATTAACTTCTCTGCCCTTGTAAATAAATATGATCTTATGCAAAAATTTAGATAATTTGATTATTTCAAAAGAGTTACAATTTCAATAAAAATTTCAATGCTGTGTATTTCCCCTACATTGAAGATATTTTCCACAGAGATAGAAATAATTCGAAATTCTCTTTGTCTAATTAAATTACGAATACAAATAAACGCTAAGCTCCTAATAGGGTTGTTAATTCGCGGAAGTGTTTCACGGAAACGCAAATTACGTTCGCATAGCCAGTGCATTGCGTATTTACGGTTGAAAAAAGAAGTAGTATATGAAAAGGATCATCCATTAAGAAAAAGTAATTACAATTAATGGCAATATATAATTAAAAATAATATCCCTAATGTGTTTAAAGTTTTTTTTACAAAATCGGTAGCATTAATGATTCCACTTCGCCTGCTAACTTTTGTATTCAATGCATATGTAATTTGTAATAGCATGGTAATTAGCACAACATCCATTTAACATCTATTCTATTATTTTACACCCTCATTAAAATTGAAAAATATCCTCTTATTAATACAAAATTGACGAAATAAGATAACATCCATTGTGTATTATTGCCTTCCACTTCGCTTACTTTCTTAATTAAGCGAGATATCAAAGTTAGGTCCAGATAAAATAAAAAATAAAGATTTATATACGTAGTCTAGATTTTACATATGTATATTATTTAGTCTTATAACTAGAATTCATTGATCCTATATGATTTATGATTTGTTTTATCATAAAATGTTATTATTTTGTATATTACTAGGATCAATTAGGTTATGAAAAATGTTTACGTTTATTTTTTAATTTTACTTTTTTTTTTTAGAAAACGAGTTAATTAATTTCTTAATCATTTCAAAAATTAGAACAGGTTAAGTGTTAAGAATATTTTTCTCGCAGATATAATTAAGAAAACAAACTGAACGAAACTAATAGCATATGATATAACAACGCGATCTAAGTTTCTAAACTGTCGTGTGCAAATTTACGTAATTGCCGCATCGGCACATTACTCGAAGTGTCGTCTAATGCAAATCGCAAACTGAAACAATGAACATCGAATTCACAATACAGCACAATAGTAAATGGTGACAATTCGACAGTTTATTAATATGCATCGAGTGCAAACTATCGCTCGCCATAGTCGCAGATAGTACTGCAAACATCGCTACATAATTCACTCTTGGTGCGCAGTAGATACAGTATTTCTGGGTTAACTGCTGCAATGTCTATAGATTTATAACGAGTTTTGCCACGTGCTCTAATTTGCATATGGCGATTGACTTATTAAATCATACAACATTATATTCCTCATTTTGTAGACCTTGTTCGATAGTAGATTTAGTAATTTCACCAAATTGAAATCTTAATGTTATTCTTGTACGATGTTGTGCTGTTGGACTTTATTTATTATAGCTGAAATGAAAGCTATGGTTTGTGATCTACCAATCACATAGTTAAGAATACAATAGAGTACGTATTTGATCTTCTATTTCACAGTAACCACTTAACCGTAACCTTAACCGTCTACCAAAACCATCTGGTTTAGATATATTTAGTACAGTACTATGCGATAGTTAAAAAAAATCTTAATAAAACATACGGTAAATCATAGTTAGTGTTAACTGTCTACTGCCTACCGACCGAGTCACCAAAAATAATTAACAAAAAGTTTTTTAAAATCCTACCAGAACACTGTAAAAATTGTTAGCGCTTTTTGTTCCATCTTACTTTATTAATATCAATATTTGGGAGTTGTTTCGTAATGATAGATAGTCTATAGTCCTCATGTATTTGATTATCATATACAAAAATATTTTTTAACTCAGGCAAATCGGGAGATACGGGTGTCTAATCTAACAAACAAACAAAAAGTTTTTTTATGTAGAAGACGGATAAACGATTAGCTTGCCTGATGGTAGGCGATCGTCACCGCTCATGGATATTTGCAACATCACCGAACTTACAATTACGTTGTCAGCCTTTAAGAAGGGGAATTTTTGAAAGAGGAAGGAAGGCAGCGGGGGGGATGAAAAGATAGTGTAAGAGTAGAAGTGGAGAAAGGGGGATGGGCGGACGGACAAAACGTGGAAGTAAAAACACTCCCACGTCATGCAGAATTTCTGTGAGGTCGTGATACTTATCCAGATTTAATCGAATCCTTCAGCAGCGGGAGCATCTGCGTGGCTCTGCCGCCTAAAATAAGCTTAAAGTTACTGAAGCTTAGCTTAGGAATAAAATTATTAAAAAATGGAAAACGATGAATTTATTACCCCGAGACAATTGGTAGGTTTAAACATTTTCATTCTTTTATTTTAGATTTTCAGCCTGAAAGATCATGTGAATTTAGTACAGTGATTTAATGTAATGCAATTCACGTCTCGTCTACAGATGGCAGCAAGGGCGTGCTAGGATTCAGATTTATTACGTGTCACTTAGTCACGTTTTAATGTTTCTAAATGAAAATAATATTTAATACGGTGCCGTAATTAAACTAGTAATCTGAAAGTTAAACACGTTGTTCGTGTTAAGGAAAACTGTAAAACAAACTTTTTTTTTATAATTTGTCTTATATTTTTGTGTTTACGCAAATATTACACGTGCTTTAATAAAATTAATTTAAAACACACAGCTACACAAAATAATTAACATAAATAACAGGCCGATAAGCAGGTAATAAGGTAACTGTATTCCGAAAGGCATCTGAAGTAATGGGATTTTTTTTAGATGACGTCAATTACGATGGAGAAAGCAGTATTGTTCCTGTTTATCGTTATTAGGTTGAACATAGGCAATGTTATCAAGTCACTGCGACTCCAAATTCGAAATAAACTATTCTTATCGGAAAGCAAAATAGCAAGGATCGAAAATAATAATGTTAAAAATCACAATAGCTTGGATTATGGTAAAAGGCCGCAGCCGATCTCAATTGGTTCCAAGATAACGAGCGCTGTAATTTTTTTAAATGGTCGCCAGTGTAAAATGTATAGTAAAATTAAAATTCATAAAAATTGTTTATATATCTGAGGCACATCATTGGCCATTATTTTACTGTCGGTACGGTCGGTGTATAAGCACTATTAACTTTCGGTTTGGAGGACATATATATCGGACATATATAGTAAGTATATCATAATTACTGATTGTAATATAGTAAATATCATCAGGTAGTTCAATTTTGTTACAACAAAGTAAAAAAATAAATATACCAAAAACGAATAAATGTTTCAAATTTTACTTTAATAACTTATAAACGATTGCCGCAAATGTAAATCCAATTTATATTGCTTTGAAAAGGACGTCAATCTAATTTAAACAGCTCCGGGTAAAACGTTTATGTTTTAAATGTAACAAAACATTTAAATGTGGGCTGTATTAAAAACGGAAAAAGACACATTAAAGTCATTATTTATGAAGAAAAAAACAATTTTGTGCTTTAAATGCAGCCTTCTTTAACATTCAGAATATTTTTGAAAAAGCACCCATATTACGAAGCTTAAAGAAAAGTGAAATGCGTAAATGTTCCTTACTTGATTTTTATTTTAAATTCATCATCAAAGTCATGTTACAAAACTCAGCATCTTTGAGTCTATTTATTCTTGTGACCGAATAGCCACTGGTTTGGTTTACATGGATTTGAATCGAAATATATTATTTAGCAATTTTGAAGTATTTGTTAGAATATATATAATAACAAAAAGTAGTTCTCGCTAACTGGTCCTGGCCACCAATAATACATAACACCGATAGTACATATTGTCTTATGTCCCGTGTGAAATTAATTCAGGTATCCTCACTCTTGCTTTATTTGATGCCAGTTAAACAACTGCGCTCCACAAATTTCAATAGCGCAGTGAAATAGTGTGTTACTGCATGCATTAATATGCATCGAGTGCAAACAATCGTTCGACGATCGTAGATCAAACTGCAATGGCTATTGTGGTCCCAGTCAGACTCGGTATTTCTTTAAATAAACAACTACCATCCTCGCCCTCCGAACGAATTTACAATTCGTAGATACGTAAATTTTTCGCATCACTACAAAAATGATAAGAATGTGTAGTAGAAAAGCATACATACACCGTTTGTAAGAATTTCATTTAATTGCGCACTACAGCCTTGACCAAAAGGCCCCTTTGACACATCGGGTTTATTGGACACTATTCAGCACACTTAGTTAAAGGTAAAAATTACGATTCGTTTTTTTGTTGACATTTTTATAATCCGACCTTTATTTTAATTGCAGTGACTATTATTTGAGCTATGCTGCGAACTAGCTTTATAGTCGCGAATATGCCGTACCATACGTTTTTTTGTATGGTTTTTACGCTATTACCGACATTATACTGTGTTCCTATGATCTTGCCACCTTAATAAATCCCGAAGATGTCTAATAGGGCACAGATCGGGTGACTATGCGTAAGAGTCTTAAAGATCAGCTTTAGTTTTCTATAAACTACCGCATTGCCTTATTAGTGGAATGCAGCATCGCCTTCATAAAGTTTATCACCTCTAAATCTGTGTCTAAAATGCACTTAAACAAAGACATTAGAACAGTTTAGCTACGTTTATATACTTCTTGTTTCGCCCATTGCAAACGTACACTATACCGACTATGTTAAATTGTTAATATTATACGAATACATGATACACAACACCTTAGCACAACACTAACAACAAAGGAATTCTAACACTAAAGAAGACTAACAAATAGTATACTTTTAACGTTTCCGTCCAAATTATATATTTGCACTGTTATTTCCACGATTTACGGTACGAACTTTACAAACGTTTGTTAAAATCGTATTAATTACACGAAAAAGACGCATCGCAAGGGTAACCTCGCTTCAATAGGGCACTGTCAAAGTCGGCAGTTAGGCAAAAAGAATTTTCAGAGTAAAAGAAGGCGACCGATGCGGTCAATTATTCGCATTACACGTTCAAATGCCGTTGCTAACCTAAAAGGTTTAATGCCCAGAAACTTGCCCGCCAAAGCACTATTAACAGCCTGTAAAACTAAAAGGCTCTGGCCAATGTTCGCGCAATGAAAAACCACTTCATCGACGTCAATGCTACTTTTACTTCGACGCCGTGCCGTTATTGGATTACTTAACGTAAAACGCAGTTTCCTTTCTGCACTTAGGAATACGGAGGCGAGAAGCGTTTTCCTACTTTATTGTAGGTCTGTCTATTTATTTTGACTCGCTTATGCAAAGACTGAGAGACCCTATTGTTGTCTGTAGTGTTTTATTAGAAAAGCAATATTTTCCGTTGTATTGTTCTTGTCAATATTATTAATTGTTATTTTTATTCTGGCGTCAATGAACCAGCGGATCAACTTAAATTTATACATGTTCATGATTTTGGAATTCAGAGTAGATAATAAGAAAAATATCCAGATGTCAGCTTCGTATAACCTTAAAGATGGAATAATGAAAGCCCATCATCTTGGTCTTGACTGTTGGATTGTCGTTGATCCATAATCTTGAACCCAGCTCCTTGAACATGGCAGCAGCTTTGCCCATACGAGTATTCATCTCTGTATTTAATGAGAGATTGTTCGACATAATCGACCCTAAGTAGCAAAACTTGCCCACAACTTTCAACAGCGTGCCATCAAATCCCTGGATCAACAGAAGTACCCTGTACAGGCACAACTGCTTTTTTCGGCTTAACAGACATGGCAAACATAGGACACGCATTATAGAAAGCAATGAAACTTCAGTGTAGTGCTTCAGATCTTGTCCACCATAGACTGAAATTCCACTTTACAATTTTGGCACAAAGGCTGCGCAGCAAAGAAAAGGCTACCGACGAAAAGGTCGTCGCGATTCCACTTTGAGTTTATAAAAGCAATGTTAAATAACTTTCCGTCAGACCTCGTATGTACATGAATAACCTGTCGGCTATCGCCGAACTCGGTTTGTAATATAAGTGAGAAATGGATTACGAACAGGGTACAGCCTAAGACGTATCTTGGCGTACACCTTCAGAAACATGCACTAACATTAAAAACTACTGCACCTTTCATACCCTCCTGGAAAGATTTGCCAAGGATTAGGACCTCAGACGGCCACCCAAAGCTCACTAAAGGAGAATACAGACCCTGCTAACCGTATCGAAAATCTTGTTAAGGTCAACGAACGCAAGTAAAACAGGAGTCTTCAGCTCTCTGCATTTCTCCTGTGATGGACAGAGTGTAAATATAATATACATTGTAGAGCGTTGAGGGCAGAAATCACATTGGGATTATAAGCATTCTGCAAGCTTTTGGAGTCAGATAGAACAACTCTATCAAAAAGTTTACCCGCAACGCTCAAAAAGGAAATGTCATAGTAGCGGTTACAATTGCCGCGGTCACCTTTCCCTTTGCACAATGTAATATAAGCATCACGCATATCCTTTGGTATTCCTTCTGCCACCCAACACTTAAACAGATTTGGTCTCATGAAATTGAGTTTAATGATATCGGCTAGGATACCATCATCACTTTATTATCTTTTATAAGATTGACAACCCAACCAAATTCTTCTACGGATGGTAGTTCATCTATCTCAATACAATTAAGGTAAGCTTTCCACTGCCTCTGGTTGTATATTTACTCGATGAGTGTAAACATTGTTGTAGTGCTCAACCTAACGATATAATTGCTTTTTACTATCACTAGTAACAGCATCTTCTGCATTCTTAAGCAGGCCCATTTTCTTTTAAACCAGGCCCAAAAGCCCGATTCACATCTTCATAAAAATCTCCCCTGTCTACACACGACTGGATAGTGTGACCAAGATTTCTCGAGTATAAGTTAGTAAAGTACCGTGTGTTTTTTTGAAAAGCGGCTATATGTACGAAGCGCTTTGTCGGACTCTGGTCAAGGTTCCTGCTGTGTCTCAGAGCAGCCGATGTAGATGAAATTTTACTCCAAGATTACCGAAAACTTCATTGGCCTTCTGAATGTGTATGATTTGGCAGTTTTTTGATGTCTTTCGAGTCTTCGCTTAAAGGTAAAGTAGTGTAGCAAACTCGGATTGAACCGTTCGTTAAAATTTTTGGTCATATTCGTTTGCTCTGATATTAGGAAGATTCAACTTTCTTTTAACCAGCTTCTTGGATGAACGAATCCTCTTTAAATGAAGGCTACTAGTGCTGCCACTAAAGAGTGGTTAATATCGCAATTCGCGCTGTGAAAAGTACGTGTATGTAGGATTTCGCGAAGGTCCTTTGTTTTGAAAAATCATCTAGCTGATGTCAGTATCCAGTGCCAGACCGTGAGTGTTTCCAGGAAACTTTGTATGACTCTTTACCATTGAAATGTGTATTAGTGACACAAAGAAAGAGTTCAGAACAGAATTCTATAATCGTTAGTCATTTCCATTCGTCTTGTCAGTACCATGGTTACCGATAATTTGGACATGCAGTATGGTATGGTATTGATCTAGATGATCATTAAAGTTGTCCATGGTAATTGCCCTTATAGACATTTTACTGTCCCAACCAGTCGGTCATACAAACGAGTCTTTGGACTCATCAAAAGACGTTAAAGTTATATAGCATAAGCGGATATAAAAGTTTTGAATTGATACCTTCTTGGAAAGGCACCCCCTGGTAACATGGAATAATGGATGATTTAGTTCTAAGTAAAATAAATAAATAAAAATCCATTTAATCGATATGAGTTTGGGAGATACTTAAAGTTCTTTGTAACAATAACTTATAATTTTTTAAGAACGTCATGTTAAAATCTACCCAATAAACCAATTATTTTTTTGAAATCTATTTAACAACTCTCTATCCATCTATTTAACAACAACAAATAGATTTAAAAGAATTGGCTGTACTGTTTCCTTTAAATCTATTTATAAGTTGTTTAAGAAATGTTTTCATTATAGCAAACGACTTAATTTATACTTCTTTCTAAGAAATAAAAAAATCAAACAATCATTATAGCAAGTAATTTACATAATTGCAGTTCAAAATAAACATTTTCACGAGCCAATTAAATTAAACAGTTGGAAATGAGATATTTTCTCTCCCGATTAATCAACGTTTAGAAATATTATGATAATAGGCGCAATAAGAGATAATTTTTGTTGTATCCTTGAAATCATACCAAATTTACCATTCTGCTTACAATACTTATAAAAAATTTAACAAATGTTAAATGTTTCCTTCCGTCTGAAAGCTTCAGTCATCGTCAATAAACCCCTAAGAGTATATATAAATCTAGAACAGATCATGTAGATCAAGTAACAGTTGCACTTTCATAAAAGTAGAATTTTTAACACCTCAAATACAGAGTTAAAATTTTCATAAATATTTAAATTCGGGCCTTATTATTCATACCACAATGTTTTTAGATCATCAGCTGGAGCTGTAAACAAACGTCGTATAGTCTTCCAATAAAAACATATATTTACTACACATTTCGTGTCTAAAACCTTAATTTGACATTTGTGACCGGATCCAGATGGACTAACACTGCTAAATGAAAACATAAATCTAATACCCCTGCGGAGTCCTTCAATAGGCTGGGTCTTAAGCTCGAATCAAATTCGGCCATCAATCGCATTAGCGGTGACAGGTTGCTTTTATCGGAATCCCAAATCCGGCTTAATCTTAAAGAAACGATAGTCTCCGGGGATTTTGTAGAGGTGGGAAATTTTCTCTGAGCCCTCTCTTCATCCGAGATTATTTTTCAGTCGTAAAATATGAGTTGAAGTACACTATAAATCAATTATATGGGATAACTTTAGTTTCTTCAGCGAAGTTGGTTATTATTTTTTTTGTTAAATTAAAATAGATGTTCGCGCCAGATGGTGTTTATCACCATCTGGCGCGAACATATACTGACAGTGAATTTGTTTTTTTTTTTTCATAACTAAATTAAAATCAAACACACTTTAAATAACCTTTTTCTTCTAACCTTTATTGAATCAAAAGGACGTCGGTAAAAATACCAAATAAAATGCAGTGTTCTTTCAAAATAATATTGTGCTAGTATAATTGAACAAGTAGCATATGTGTAGTTTATATCAGTGATTCTCAAGGTATTTCATGAGGACCCTCTGGGGTCTGGTGTCTAGCGGGGGTATGATTATATCTAATCTTCACACGTTTTGAAGAGTTTTGGGATGATGGTAGAAACAGGGGGTTCTTCGAACTTCGAACCGGTAAAATGTTGAAAGTGGTTAAAATTAATGAAACACTTTTTAGATTTTTGAGGTTAGAAGCAAAAGGAAGGTCAAGGTCATGAATCAGAATGAAACGTGAGGACGGGTTTTTGCAGAGTCTGTCTAGTATGCTCTGTATGCTTAAGCATTACTGTGTCTGGTTTGAAGGGAAATATCACCATCATGATCATTGGCACATAGAAATCATTTTGAACTTAAAAATATTGTATAGATCTGTCTTATATTGTATGTTGTTACGGGCAGCCATCTCGCTTGCCGTACGAATTGCGTTTCTTGACGCTTTACTTACTAAAACAATATACACCTAATTCTGTTTTTACACGGTGTTTTTTACACGGTTTTGATATAACACGGTTTGAAAATAAAATATTTTTAATTTTTTTACACGATTTTATTCCATTTA
>DWHO01002778.1:0-12841 GCA_018247575.1 Eurytides lysithous rurik
AGATATACGTTATCCCATAGAAGTTTTAATCTTTAACTTGAATAGAAAGACTAAGCAAGTTAATTACATTAAAAAAAATGGCTAAAAACACTTCAAGTTCTGCATTTCGTAAAATAGATATCGATCAATACAATGAAGACAACTTTAAGGAAGACGAGGCTGAATCATCGGGCCCAACAGGTCCTGATGAAGGAGAAATCTGCGCTTTATTGAATCAATATCCTTTTCATTTGATATATCAATTTTAATAATTCTAATTCGTCACAAATTATGTGTACTGAAATCTGAGAATGTCTCATAAGTACCAGAATTAAACCACCCTTTTGTTGAATTTAGTCCACATAAGGAATATACGAGCAAATAAAACGTTTCAAAGTATCTTTGAGCAGCATCTCGATTAGTACAGAAGTCAGAATGGAATTATAACATTAACAACTAAATTGTCGGATTGTTTTAATAAAAAGGGAAATATAGTCCCCTGTTTTTCATTTTTTATATGAGTATATTTATAAATACAATGAATTAATTACAATAAATTTACTTAATAAGTAGTTTTATGTAATATAGTTAAAAAAACTTGCCTGAAATTGAGTCAGGATTGTCATTGTATGGGTCATATTGTTATGTCTGGGTGTAGTTTGGACAAAACTGTCTAGTGATTAAATTCAATCAAAATGTTCATAAATCCTGGGACACATATATTAATACATTATTAATATATGTTCGAATTTTTAATATGTTAGTACAATATTAATACATACATTAACAAAGAATACAGATACTAACTATATGTAAATAATTTCAGAATTAATTTTTGTTCGAAAAGCAAAGAAGGAAAATTTTTTAAATATTTAAATTCCAAAATGCCTTGACATGGCGTAGTATACCTATTTTTTATTAGAAAATGAAAATATATGGTTTATTTTTAATCATTTGTGTGTGTATAATGCAATATATGTTTTTTAAATTTTTATTACAATATGGTATCTAAAATAATATTCAGGTTGGAAAAATGAGTCACTGTAATTAAAAGTATCGAGTTTTCAAGTAAGATAAAAAAATGCTTTCAAATATCCCTGTATAATACCCTCTCTGTGTAAAAGTTAAAGTTAGTGTTGAGAAATCAAATAAGTCACAGTAGGTGTATGTTTATAATTTGATTAATGTTAAATCAGTTGTTTATAACAAATTTGTTTTGGCTAAAACTTCATCACTTCCCTTTTTATTTTTATTTTTTCAAAGAATATTTTCATAGTATTAGTTAACTATTATTACATTGTACATATAGAGATTAATTTTGATGAATTGTTTCCTTGACATAAGAATACAGGAAGATGTACTGAAGCTCTGAAGTTAGTACTTGGTAATGCACCCCTTGGATCTTCAAGTCAGCAAGTTAAAGTAAGTAGAGTACATATATTGGGTTTTTCGTTTAGTATTATTCTTTAAGTGAGTAAAGTAATTACTATACTTCTGGCTACAATAAATGTAGAATTATCAAAAAATGTTTAGTGTTCAGATACTATAAATTTTTACAGAAGAATATTTTATTTAGACCAAGGCTATTACCTGCTTTATTTATTTATTGATAAATGTTATTCTGAATATTTCATACACCTCTGACATTCATGGTAACTGGAAGTTGTGCAAGTATAAAATTAATAAAATAATTAAAGTATTTTGTTAAATTAAAGGCATTTCTTAATTTCTCTTACATACCTATTAACCAAATTCAAAAAACTAAGTTCTCAGTTAGTCTGTTCTTTTCATGTATGTATATTATTTGTTTATTTTCAACCTCTTTCAATTCTTTCTTATAAAAGGGTAATATAAAAACAAGGCAACATATAAAGTTGTTGTAATTATAGCATGAGATTGTTAAAAATTATGTTACATTGTAATGTGTCTTAATAACATATTTAGTAACTTAATAACGGTTTAAAACACAGAACTAGATCATAAATTAGTTCTTAGTAACTTAGTATTGAAAAAGTTAATCAAAGGTCCACTTTTTTCATCGCTTGTCGTATCGCAATGCCGAAGCCTTAGATGAACTATTTTCTTGTGCCAACTTTTCTTTTTTTTATTGAAGGAATATGTCTTCTAATCATATGATAAATTAATGAACTAATAATATACATATAATTATATATTTAAGAAGCTTAATTGTTCATATTTTAACTTTTGTATTTGATTTTACAGGATAATGCTCTAGCCATTACTTTAAAAGTATTACTTGCTATAAAGTCTGCACAAATAGAGGAGGCTGTTGGAAATCTATCTAGAGATGACATAGATGTCCTAATGAAATACATTTATAGAGGTTTTGAATACCCATCAGAAGGTTCCAGTGGACATTTACTATTGTGGCATGAAAAAGCTTATAACATTGGTGGTTCAGGTTCCATTGTCAGAGTTCTTTCTGATAGAATGAGAGTTTAAAGATTATTCCAAAATTATGTTGACATTTATCACATTACATTCTAACATTAGTGTTAAATAAAAGCTTCATATACTTAATTCACCTTTTTCATATGCATTCCCTTTTATCACGAAATTATTGTTTAAATATTGATTGGAGGTTTCAGAGGTGATAGATGCCTAGGTGTCAAGGACGCCGTTGGTCTCAGAAGGCCATCAAATTAAGTTATAAATATTTTTTGCGAAGATTATATAAAATGCGGCCTTGTTCATAATATTACAAGGTTTTCCCAGTTTGATTTTTAACTTTTTTAACCGACTTCAAAAAAGTGGGAGGTTCTTTATTCGACTGTATTTATTTTATGTGTGTTACCTCATAACTTTTTACTGGGTGTACCAATTTTGATGGTTCTTATTATATTTGTAGCTGGTGCTTGTCGTATGGTCCCATATAAATTTAAACGAGATTTGACGAGTAGTTTTTCAGTTCTCCCTAATTATGCGTATTTTTTTTGTAAACGGTATATCGTAAGATTTCCTCAGAAGGTTAAGGTTTTCATCAGAAATTTCATTCTGATTGCATTTTTCGCGTTATAGTAAGCGTAAAACTAAGTAGCATTTATATGAAGTTGGTTAAAACATTTTATAAAAAAATTAAATTATTGTATAATAATGAGCCATTGGCCGAAAATAAATCACTAAAAGTAAGAAATTGCATTGATCTCGTCACTGAAACCTACTTTAAAAGCAAAAATATGAGAACCACCTGTAAATTTCTAGATCAAATAGGTTGTAGCCTAAAGGCAAGGCACCACTGGAAATATTTTCGAAGACAATAAGGCAAACTACTATGCATTCTTGCTCCAAGACTCCAAAAAATAGAAGCTGTGTTAAAAAAAAATAAGTTTTTGATATATATTATTTTAGGTAAATGTAAGTGTAAATGTTTAAGCGGATTTGGATATAGGTCTGATTGAATGACATGCCGTGGTCAAGTGTTGATGAATCAAGGCATTAAGGAGAGGATGACCGAAGGGAGCATAATAACATCTGAGTGCTCCCAGCCAACCTCACCTGCCCGCGGTGCATCCTGCTGATTAACAAACGAGGCTCTAACGCCAGATTAATGGCGGCCTGCGATCTCCTACCCGCCTGCCCTGCGTTATAATTATGAGCAAAACCTTTATGGCGTACATAATAAATGGCTGATGATGGCTGACCGGTAGTTGTCTGAGTACTTTTCTAGATGGAGTCCTATAGGACTGAGTTATAACTAACTTACTGCTATACTAAGATATTTATAGCAATAACAATATCGACGGTAGTAAGCGATTTTGTCGTATCTC
The DNA here is from genome assembly GCA_018247575.1 of Eurytides lysithous rurik. Lineage (NCBI taxonomy): Eukaryota > Metazoa > Arthropoda > Insecta > Lepidoptera > Papilionidae > Eurytides > Eurytides lysithous. The sequence goes on from DWHO01002778.1 coordinate 3,768, forward strand.
GTTAAATCCAACTACACCAAATCCAAAAAACGATTTCAAAAATTCATAACTGATGAACTTATAACGGTAGAAAATTAAAAATTTGGAACGTATTTTTCTTATATATATTTGTTATCTTTGTTCTTAAACCTTACTTGACACCGTTCACTGGAATATCCTAATGTTTCCACTTCATTGATTTTTGACATTTTCGAGATACGACATTTCCTTTTTCTGCCGTCGATATTAAGACTTTGTTAATAACAAAGTCTTAATATCGACGACCCTTCGCTACTATGGGGAAATATGATTATAGGTAATATACGCCACATACGACGCCTGTACACGATAGGTCACACATAGTCACCCGGCACACAACGCCGGTTATACTCGATAGGTGACTACAGTCACACCAGAAGATGCTGTCGTGTTTGAGTAACATCTATAAAATTGGTTATTAATGTGAAATTAAAAATATTTTCGATGTAACCCGTATTATTTTTCAAACTTAGAGCACTTGTGCATCTTTACGTGCACATACTGATCTCATCTCCTTAAGGGAGATGGAGGACAAATGGCGGAACGACGTAAGGCTACCCGTCACTAGATTAAGTCCAGTGATTCTAAAACTTCAAAAACGCTCTTCAAATATTGCCCACGTAATGTTCTAATTGACCCTATCATAGAAGGGAAGTATAATTCAAAGATCCACCGTGAATGCTCTTGTCAATTATGGTCATACACAGAAGAAGATACACACTCTCAATGAGCTTTGCAAAGCAGATTTCACCGATACCACACGCAGTTTAATTTCGTCAGTGATCAGTTTTACTTGAAAATGGGGGATTTATATAAATGTGCTGTAACTCATTCATTCATTCATGCAGTAGCAGTTTTTCGTCATAAATGTATATACGAAGGCTTTTCCTGCGGCTTCGCTCATTCGTGTATTTTAATTTTGTATTTTGCCTACCCCGTTCTCTGTGATTTTTTTTAATAAAACGAGATAAGTGGGTCCAATTGCCACCTTGGGCGACATTTGTATGAACTAAATATAATTGTTACGGATCGTGGCATTTGTCTGAGTAAAATTTATGTATGTAGCCCTTGACGCCCTTATAACACAAGACTTTTCTATCTTACATTATCTTCCATCTTACAGCGCTTTTTCTTACAATAGAAATAATTTTTTTCAATCTGCTAAGACTGGACAGACCGACAAATTAATTTACGTATTCTTAATACTAAAGAGGATTAGGTCTCAATTTGTCATTAGTAGTAACAACTATAGGCGATGACGACACTGATATAACGTGATGTTGCTATTGTATCTTTGATTTTTAGTGTGATGGACACTGGTAAAAAGATAAAAATATAACTGAAGAAATGATATCTAAAATCATTTCTTTTATGGATAAGCCCTACATACTGTTATTATTTCACGCTAAAACAATCGAAATTACGTAGGCATGACCAAATATTGTAGATTCGCCATAGATCTTATTCAATAAAGATTAACTGAGTTTGGGCTTGTTGTACTTTATTATTTCATTAAACACAATTTACTTTTAATAGCAAACTCGAACCTCAAATTTAGGCTTGTGCGGTTAAATATTAAAAAAATTGTATCTATTATTTGGTCAGATATTAGGTAGTATCCCTTACAACACAATGCTATGTTGTTTTTGTCAGCCTTTTATTGATCTTGTTTACTCACTTTGCTTTCAGAACAAACATTAGTATAATTCTCTGTAAAGAATATAATATAAATCAATATAATGTTTCAATGAAAAGTGACATGAGCGGAGAGGAGAGAGACTGAAGATGCCTTTGACTTAAAATTGCTTTATGAAAACAAAACTTTACTATTCTAGTTCCGTATTGCATCTTTTATTACTTGTGTAGTAATTATTTCCTAGTGCAGTCACTCCAGGCGTACGTGACCGGCATTCAATACAGAGAAGGAAACTGCAAACAAAACTCGAGTCAGAATATCGTAAACTGATCTAATATCACTTTTCTTTCTTGTGCATGTCGCCGCTAACGAGAATAAGATGATTTAGGTTTATCTTCAATATTTACCTCTAAAACGTTTAATTCAGGAGGTCACTTGGCATTTAATAATTGGGCTTCTGTTGGTATTTACAAAAGTAGAAAAAGATTATATACTACTTAAAACAAAATAAGGGTTACTTGGTGTTTTCAGTTTACCATGAAACTTACGGTAAAATAATATAATTAACGAAATGATTGGGGTATGTAGTGGTAAATAAAATGTTCTAATATTAATTTAAATTAATTTGATTGTTCATTAATTATTAAAAAATGATTTTTTTTTGATGAAAACTGTTACGAGCCATGTTGATTTCACTGTGAGAGCCACGCAGCTGTTACCGCTGCTACCGCGCCGGCCCGAACCGGAAAAGTACCAAAACACAAAAAAAAGTTGAAGTGTTTTTGCTTTCATGTTTCGATCAAGGCCAGTGGCTCATCCCCCTCTCACCTCTTGCTCCCACTCTGACAGGGAGTCAGAGACTTACCTCGGCCCCCATTCCCTTGTTTTCACCTCCCTCCCTCTCGCCTTCTCTCTTTATCAACCTTACTATCACTCCTCCGCCCTCCCTCTTTTAATAGTTCCTCTTTTAAAGGCTGGCAACGCATTAGCAAGTTCTGTAATACTGCAAATGTTTGCCCGTTTATCAGCCTACGATAAAAAATTGTTTTATGCTGGAATTTCTTCCTAAGCTCTTCTCGCAGCGCTACTGCTGCTGGCGGTAGACTTCCTGTTCGCTATCTTCAACACGTCGTTAATAGAAATTCAGGACTACCTGCTATGCAAATGGGGGCACACGAGGCTCTATGACTTTCCCTGTGTAACGCTGTGCAGAAATGGTACCCTAAATAAAAACTACAAGCTCCATCTTTTCAACTAAACTCGGAGGACTACCAAAGCGATCAGTTCTTGTAAGTAAACTTTCGCAAATCGCTCTCCTCGTCATCTCCAGAACCTATTACGACGATGATCACTAAAAACCTTTATTTTATGCTGTGAATAGCACCAATCTCCACTGATTTATATTCAAGTCCAAATACTGTTGATCTCCGGCCAAATGAATCAGCACAACACGTCGTTTTGAAATGTGCTGGTCCTCGTGTAGTGGATCCCAGATCATTTGGTCACTGGCGTGATTGCCCGTCGTCAACAGCAGTCAATTTTATAACTTGCGAGCTATCTGTACATTCTCAACGGGCATTCATTTGGATCTTGTGAGGATCACTTCACGAGGTCACGGTAGCACAAATTCTAGCCGAGCCAAGTCTCCCTACAACACTTCCAGTATCTTGAAAGCGATTCCAAGCATTTTTAATAGCTCTCCTGAAAAATTTAAGCTGCCATCATAACGCTGAGAACGTCCTTTTTGCTTGTATCTTTGGTGCTATTCTAGTTGCAATCGTGTCCATATGTCTAATGGCACGTTGCATTGTTATCGTTGTTGTATTACATTTGTTAAATATATTACAATGCCTTAAAATGAGGTCAAATATTTTTTTTTTGATAATAACAATCCTGAAACAATTCCAATAGAAAAAAAAAGGATTTCCAGAAAGTTTTCAAATTCAAATTTTTTTATATTGTGCTATAGATTTGTCTCCGCAGAGCCAAATAATCTAGCTGATCCGAAAGAACTTGGTCATCGAAGATTCGGGCAGCTCTGTGTTGGATGCGGTCAAATGGAAGGAGCTGGTACTGTGGTGCCCCAGCCCAGAGGTGAGAGCAATACTCCATATGCGGCCGCACTTGTGCCTTATAAAGTTGGAGGCGGTGGGCCGACAGGAAGTACTGTATTATTTGTAAGTTATGTCAACGATTACATAATTTTCGTACATATGCAGTTACTTGAGTAGCAGTTATAAGGTGACGAATAAAAATCTGGTAAAACTGTAAATGTCATATTTAACACGTTTACTAGAATATAACCAAACACATATCTATAGTAAACTGCTAAAGATATGGGTTTGGTTATATAATAGCCTCGCAATTCCACTAGCAACATTACAAACAGGAACGAATGTTGCTTATACAATACTCTATGGCGTTTGAATAATCGGCTATGCAGTGGCTAGTGGTACTAGGGCCTGCACCATGGCCAGGACCAGGGTCTACAAAAGAGTAGCAGAGTACATATCAGTTACTGATACATTAGTTGCAATAACTAGATTATGTAGTATTGTAAATATAATTCTCCCTTAGGTAGTTGAATAGTAATCCATAGACAACAGAGTCAATCACATTCAAATTTAAAAACCGAGGTCAACTTTCGACTACTTCATTTTGGCACATAAACAATATTCCACCGCTGAAATGTCCAAAACAAAACTTACGATATAAGTAATCGAAATATGTTTATTTACATCTAATAATTAATGATGACCGTGTGAGATGTTCCTATAAAATGAAAATTAAATTCATGAATGATAAGATGCTTCAAAAATGGTTAGATAATAAGAAATATTTTACGATCTTAGTATTACTATCTATACTATAAAAAGTGTTTGTGTCACTTCTGATGGTCAGATATGGGACAGAGAATGGTTCTTTACGATTGAGTATAAAAGAGCTAAAGCTGTCATTGACTGGATCTCATTTGGCTTCTAAGACTTGAAATGAACAATACACTGGTACGCTGACCAGTCCTGTCGATGTATGTACACTAAAACATAGACTTATAGTCAAATAATGAAAACTATTGAATTTTGAATTCAGGCCAAAATGAGTATTATTTTGAATTTCATATATTTTTAAATATGGAGTAGATGCTTAAAACAGTTTTATAGTGTCGCATCGAAATGAAAATTCAATCGTAGAAGGCAGAAAAAGAAGAGGTCGTCCTCTCACTGTTAGGACTCCAGCAGCAAAAAGGCGCGAATCCATTGAAATCCAATGCGCAAGCAGCGACTAGCGACTATTGACTCTTCAGATGGTGTTGAGAGAGAACCGCGATGAAGAGGATTTTTTGACCACGAACTGAAGAGATCCTGCGTTTCTTGAAACGGTACGCGGGGAAAAAAATTGTAAATTGTAGAAATTCTTTTTAGACGGAAAAATTAGGAGGATAGCAAAAATAAACAAAAAGATAAGATGTACGTCCATAACAGAGAAGAAACGAGCAGCCACATCCCGCGTGTACAACGAGGCCGTTTTTCATCGTCCTTTATCCATGTTTTGGTTTAGCTATGAGTCTAATATTCGGCTTAACTTTGGTATAATTTTTAAGATAGGTGTAAAAACAAATGCAATTGTGTGTCAAAACACAATCCTCACAAATCATGGGAAACCTCTTACTGACACCATATGCCAGCTTTATTGAGCGAAAAGCACGCAAAACTGGCTGGCACCTTGTATTCAAAATCACGGGGGTCATTTTGAATAAGCTTAGTTAACATAAGAATCTATGTTTTAGTAAGTTCTTTTTGGTATACAAATGGTTACTGTGTCTATTATTTCACAATAAACGTGTAACATAACTTATGACCCGACTAAGTAAAAGTATAAATAATAATGAACCTTTTTTTATTTTGTTCTTTTTTTTCTATGCAAGCCAAAACCATTAATCCGATTGCAATGAAAGTTTCTTAAGTCATACTGCATACCACGAAGATGTCTAGCCTAGCCAAAAAAGAAGTTTCACGTACTGTAGGCATTTTAATAAACAGATTATATTGATATACATCGTATTCAACTAACTGAACACTTTTTCTAGGTAACATTGCATTGAATACTAGTTAATAACTAATAAATGAAATAAGTTTAAAAGAAATTGTTTGTTTTTCAATTTCATTTTCATGAAATATATGTACCAGCATTTGAGCAGTGCAATTAGTAAACTATGATTTCGTTTAAATAAAAAAAAAATACAAATATCTACGTTTACGTACGAAACGAGGCGGTCGGCATTATCTATACATTAATACGTGATGAAGAGAAGAGAAAATAACTGGACCCCTTTTACAGCCTATAGCGCTCGCGGAGGGGAATGAATTGAAAAAAAAAATTGGCAGTTATAGTTTATAGTAATAGTTATAGTTCTGTGGACTTTTTTTACGTTATTAATAAAATATATAGCAAATAAGCTAAGCTAATTCGTTCATTGTTTACGTTTATACTACTAATGTCAAACACTTTATCTGTCAAATCTTAAATGTCATAGTCAAAAAACTATATTATTCAATTATTAAAGAGGACTCTCAAGAAAACCTCCTTGGTCGATTTCGAATACTAAGCTATCGCTAGTAGAATTTAAAGATAAGATAACAGACTTCGACACCACATTGCGTGCGACGGGTGAACACTGTGAAATTTATGGGGTAGGTCACTTTACTTTGTCATAGGCCTAATGAAATATGAACCGAAAATTTAAATACTTCTATCTTAAATAATCGGTCAAAACATTCGAGTACGATAAAAGTTTATGTACTTATTATTTTCTTTATAATAGTTTTAATAATACTATCACAACTGTCATCTTTCCGTTTCCGACTCCGGCCACAATTGTAAATAAAAATCGTAAGTATTCAAAATTCCAAAATAAGCCCATAATTTTTTTTTATGTAATCAAAATAAAACCTTTTTCTTACAAGCTACTAAACATTTCCACAAAACACGACAATTCAACAAAAAATTAAATTCAATGTAAAGAACAGTGCTATTCTATGTAAAGAACAATGCAGACGAACGTTATAATTAATCAGATTCATATTGAATTTCATCTTACACAGTTTTCCCGTGTTAAAAAGTAAAAAGGGAATATTCTACTATAATAATGGTTTACAACGTCAAGAAAAGAATAAAAGACACTGTTATTTTTTCACGAAATTTGATTATAATAAACATTAGTAAGTTAGGTATATATTATATTAGTATATTTAAGAAACCGACTTGCGACGGACGTGTCCGACACCACGCGTACAATGAACACAATGTCCAGCCACGATACTACCATTATTATTCCGTACCGAACCGTATATTTTTTCTGTTTCTTCCTTCTTCCATTGTGACTCAAGCGTCCTTTTTACTCGTAAGCATGTTATTGTAGCCTTCTCGCTTGCACGGTAACGTGGGTGTGAGCCCATCGGCCGATGAACCCATCGCACAGCTGTTTTCGTAAAATAATAACTATTATGAACAACGTTTAATTAAAGACAAGTTTTGAATTTAGAGCCATCGACATGAACGACGCATTTAAGTTTCATGCTCTAGTTTTATTTATATTTATAAAATGGATTTATTTTGTTTATTTAAAAAAAAAATCGTATCTATATCAGAAACACAATTTTTAGGTTATTATGAATTTATTTATTGTTGTACGACATCATGCACGTAAAAGAAATACAGCATTTCATTGGCTCTTATCCGAAGTTTCTTTTACTTAAACAGATAAACAGATATCGCATTTATTGAAACGTTGACTTTGTAAAATATACATCTGACATTAATTGTAAAAAAAAAAATATGAGTGGATTTGATTATTATGTTGTTGTCTAGTGCCCACAGTCTCCAATAAACAGTGACTTTCGACCATGACCACTAGATAACATCGCGTTCATTCCCATGAAGAAATAACAGGTGTAATGCGACACTTGCGGATAACGTATATTATATATATATATATATTTAGTAACTTACCACAAAGTTAATATTTCTGTAGATAAAAAGAAAGTAAATTCAAATGACATATAATTGTAATTTGTAATAACATTTAATTGTAAATTCTATTTTAATCACCAAATTCTAAAAATAAACACATGTGATATAACTGACCTAATATACGTGAACTTAACTTAGAGTCGATAGATATATTATTTCAACCGATAAAAACAATTCTTGACATACAACAGTAGACGGCGAACGTTTCAGAATTAAACGCAGTAAATAAATGAAAGAATTTGTGAACTCCGACATGGTAGACGAATATTGCCTAGAAAAATACAAAACAACGGTAAATTCCCGACGTGTTTAAAAACTTTCGACGTCCGTAGTTCGCTTCAGTTCATTCAGCCCTAGTGCTCTGCAGTTGTTTGCATTTACTCGACTTTCTATGTCCTACGTTGCGCGAAATATCCCGCTCATGGAAATTACCTCTTCTGTGAAGCTCCTTCCAAGCGCGACATTTTAAATTCCATTCCTTTTCGCATCGCATCGACGTTTATTGCTTTGCATTTTTCAACAGAAATGACGCTTTCGACATTATATATTATTTTGTTGGTAGTCATTGGTAAATTGTCGTTTTACATTTAGTTGTTAATATTCTGAGCCACAATAAATAGATAAAATATTCTTAACATTTATTTTCTACAGTATGATATTATACATATCTAAGGTAGACATAATTGACTTAAAGTAGTTGTTTCCCATTTCTAACGTGATAGAGGAGAAAATGAGTTAAAACTTGTTAACGTTCAAAAATAAATACACGTACTATTCATTAAGCACTAACATGTTAACTAGAAATTTAGAGTCCTAAAATGAATTAATAAATAACAATCACGGCGCTTTTTAATTTGACATAATGTTAAAAAAAAAATCTATGACACTCAAAGTTTCATTAATTGATTACAGAACTTAAAAAAGAAATTGTTCATACACTAATGTATTTAGTAAAATATTTTTATACAAAACGTTGTTTTATGATCTTCCTTCTACTTACTCAATGTTTTTTTTTAATGTTAAAAATACATTATCACATAGTAAATTTTAATACAAATGTCTGATCATTACAAAAACGAATGTAGTAACGGAACTAAATGCAGTCATAAAATTTCAAGTTTTTATTAGTTAGCTGCTTAGATTTTAACACGTACTAATAATAATAATTACAGTGTCATGAGTTGTGAGCGTGTTTAAACGTATTTATTTACGAGAAGACATATTAACTTTTGTCATGCGTGTATGCGAAATGCCCATCCCCTCCCTCCCCTTATTCCTTCTCTCACTCTTGTTCCCGCTCTTCCTTCTCACTTTCCCCCCTCGGTCTTCCTCCCTCTCTTTAAATTCACCCCCTTAAAGACTGGCAACGCATTTGCAAGTTCAGTAATGT
>DWHO01002779.1:0-12840 GCA_018247575.1 Eurytides lysithous rurik
AATTAGGTTTTAGCCGTTTCAAATAATTAAAGAGCTAAGCTTGAAAATAAATCGTTAGTTTAATGGCCTTTTTAACTTGTAAAAAATTAATTTCAGACCTAAATTTTTATTATTATTTTTTTATTCATCTAAATTTAAACACTACAGTATATAAAAATCACACATCGTAATATGACAATTATGACGTTTAATAGTAAATAAGGCAATTTACGCGAAATGGCCATCATTAATATTGCATAACATCCTGGTCGTAATTATCCCAAAATAACCTATACACAAAATGTTTCAACCATCTCGTTCTTGATAATTTTATTATGAGCTGCATAATTAATGTAATTAAAACTGGCGGGTCAGTGGGCAAGTTACCTGGTCACCGACAGTACAATCGTTTTAAAATTTTATAATGTTTTTGTTTACATTACGACCGAAATAGCGATGATTTATAATATATTATTGATTTATTTATATTGCTCTTCCCACAATGCATTATATATTTTAATTAAGGTAATAAAGGTAATTGTTTTTAATTAACCTCCTAATATTTGTATTGTAAAGCCTGATTTTTTTGAATGGAAATTTTCTTAACAATAATTATAACACAAGGCGTTTCCTACGTGGTTAGTATCGTTTTCTTTAATGTGTTTTGTGGTGTCGTTGATGAACTTATTGAAGAACGATGTGCAGCTTTTTGACCTGTATCTGGATCACGTACGAGGACATACGGACATACAGGATGGCCGAGCTGGTAGCCTGTTTTTATTGAGAATTATATCGGGCACTTTTCTGGTATATTAACGTTAGTTTTGTTGAAAATAAAGTATGTCAATTCATTAAACCTACTGCTGTCTGTCATAAGTCATGCGTTTGAAATGTTTTTATAAAATGAAACTTAAATTCTTTGATAATTGAAATGTTTAAAAATCATTAAGTAATATGAATAAATATCGAGAAACATTTTATGATCTTAGTTCTACTATTTCTACCACAAAATGTATTTTGTCGCCTCTGGTTGTCAAAGGTGGGTCAGAGTATTGTTTGAGTTATTGTTTACAGTGGAGTATAAAAGGGCTTGAGCTGACATTGGAGGAAACTCTTTCAGCTTGTGAGCCTGGATATGGAATGTTACGCTGCCCCCTTGTCGGTGATTTAGGATCAATGAGTAATATTGAGATATATTTCGTTGTGCAATCGTGAAGTTAACCAGAGGATAAATGATAAATGGTTAATAATTTACAAGCCACTGCTATACAAAGCAAGTTCTTTTTTAAATCAATTTTCCAAGTAACTCGAGTCTGTCTTATAATTAAAAGTATGAAATTTAAAAACTACATGGTCCGAATCTGGTTTTGAATATTAGATTTGAATATGTGCATGTCCAGCCAACTTCAAAAAGGAAAAGTAACTCAACGTGTTCCCTCCACCATTAATTGTTTTTTTTTAGATTTTTAATAAATTTATTTTTCAAAAGAAAAAAAACAAGTGTCCATTAAGGGTATTGTAAGATTTTTTTAAAGTAACTTTTTAATTCTTGTAGAAATGTACCTTTGCGGTTATAAAATAGTCTATAAACTGGTCAACTCAAAAATTATAGCTTCGCTTAGCAATCATGTCATGCAACAAATTGAAAACATATACTTTTATCACTAATGTTTCCTTATGTGGAAAAGATAATTAAAAATCATTGACTTGGCTCGTTGGTGTGATTGTTAGTACTCCTAACTGCAAAACTAAAGGTCGTGACTTCAATTCCCACCCAGGACAAAATAATTTTGCCAACATTTTTTGTGGACAGTATATGCCGTATGTGTGATGTCTAAAAAAAAATATAAAGGCATGCAATATGCATTTGCAAAAAAAAATAGTATAAAAATGTATACTATTTATATGTTAACATAATTCCTTTTTTTGGCAAATGCACCAAGAGTAAGCTAAAATTTTTTAGTGACGCAGATTCGCCCTCTAATAAATTTTATACCCTTCATGTAATTTTGAGGCCCGTGGTTGGGAATCACCTCCAATTGAAATCTAAATGAAAAATTTGTCCTCAGGGATCTTATCCTATTAATTTGTCGTTAACAATAAAAACACTTTATATATTATTTTAATGGTTAGCAATTAATCTCATCTTCTCAGTTTTTTATTTCTTTGTATTGTTCTAACTTTAGCTTTTAGTTCTAACTAATGCTATGATTATTTTCTAATTTCCCTTTGTATACAATCGCCTTTTTCTGGTGTTCATAGGTTAGCAGGCATGCATGCGGTGTTCATAGGTTAGCAAAAGGCTCTCGCAACAGTGGTAACCCATAGCGTAACTAAATCCTCAGTTACCCAGTGTAAGTCTGTCTAGAGGAACCAATCGAATGGATTCGAAGTGCCGACGTTGCAAAAGCAGTAGTATATGAGGATTAGTCGAATGACGACGAAGTAATCGCTTCACTGCAGAGTATACATCCAGAATGGTACAAGCCTTTCTTAAACTTAGACTTTCTAGTCGCCGCGGTGGTAAATGAGGTGGTCCTATATTTGATATGCTTGCCGAGGCTCTGCTCGGGATTGATCATTGCGATACTTTGTAGTCGAACGATGATGTGGAATCTCGTCTTCTGTATGAAAAGTTTCAGGTACAGCAATCCGACTTATCTGATTTCGATTTGACGTAATAAGGAAGGATGATTTTATAAAATTAACTCTTGCCGTTGGTTTCTTATGTTTTTATTTTATTTTTAACATACATATATATGAAACAAAATATTACGTAAGGACAGTAATGAGTTTTTCCATTGGTCCTACAGAAATTACATTCTTGTCGTATCTAACACTTACTGCTGAATTCAAAAAGAAATTGTGTGTTGGCTGAGGTAGTATTTATAATTCATGTTATGAAAGATGATAAATTTTGTGAATAACATATCATTCAATAACGTTGCAAATTGTGACTATTAACGACTAACTTAACCATTGTTACAGAAACGCCTCTTTATATAATTTACTAGCATTTATTGACATTTATCAGATCACATATATATATGGTCCCGTTAACTTGTATGTGCACAGATTCATTACACATTACAACAGACACAGTTCGGCTCGCGCTCCGGTTCGGGTCGGGTCGTTCGCTTTTATTGAGCTCGCCCCAGCGGAGCCCTCTGCTCCAATGGCGGCCTTCAAGAAAGAAACCATGGATCTCTTCGATATTCTGTATCGAGAGAACCCGGAACTCCGCGAAGTGCTATTCGAAATAGCGACCAAAACTGGTCACAAGATCGTCCGTCCCGGACCCGCTTCGTTCGCCCTCGCGTCGTCCACCTCCGTGAAATCCGCTCCCACCTCTGCGCCCTCTGCGCAAACATCCGCGCCCTCTGCGCAATCACCCGCGCCGTCTGCGCAATCGTCCGCGTCCTCTGCGCAATCGTCCGCGCGCTCTGCCCAATCGTCCGCGCCTTCCGCGCACTCCCCCGTGCATTCAGCGCAAACATCCGCGAGGTCGTCGCTATCAACCTCTCTGTCCTCTACCGACCCCGACTCCGACGACTACGAGTCGGAAACGAAGGTCGAACCCTCACCCGGGCCATCCCAAGACCCTGACGCCAGCCAAAAAAAAGGCAAGAAACGCCCTGCCATTCAGTCGAACTCTGACTCCGGCTCCTCCTTGCCTTCTCACTCGAGAGGCCCCGCCCCCGGAAGGGCCCAGCGCTCCGAAAGCAGCTAAACCGCTAACGGGTGATATATACATGGCTGAGCGAAAAGCGAAAGCCCCTCCCCCGATCATCCTACAAGGCAAGGCCAGGTGGAACCAGGTCAATAACTTTATCAACAACCAGCGCATCAAGGAAGTCCGCTCTAGGAATACCAACCAGCGAATTCACATCAACGTCCAGATGGTAGATGACTATCACCTACTGAACTTCTACCTGCGCGAAAGAAGCGCAGCCTTTCATACTTACTCCCTTCCGGAGGATTGCAAATTACGAGTAGTGATTCGGGGCATCCCGAAAGAGCTTGATGTCGACCACGCCAAGGCCGACACCAAAGCCCAGGGATACCCCGTGACGAACGTCCGTCATATCCACCACCCTAGACTTCGGGTCCCTCTGGACCTGATTATGACCGAGTTGGCCCTTATCCCCGAGGATAAGGCCATTTTTATTTATTTATTAGGGAAAACAACAGCATCTGTACAGACATTTTTAGGTTACTACATTATAATAATAATAAAGCCATTTTTAATATTAAAACGGTATGTCGGCTCTCCGGCATTTCCATCGAGCAACCGCGTCGCAACGGCATAGTCACCCAGTGCCACAACTGCCATATTTATTATACGGCTACGCGTCACTTAACTGTTACGCTCCCCCCAGATGCGTCAAATGCGCTGGAGATCACGGCTCCACCGAGTGCCCGAAAGCTCTCTATCAGGGGGAAAGGTTGCACGCGTAGGCCAGCCTCCTGCGCCCTGGTCTTCGGCGGTGGATATCCAGGTTGGCAGTTGCCTCCCTTAGTTTCTCCGCGGCTTCCTTCCGGGTGACTATGTGCTCGCAAAATGCGAGGACAGTACCCCACGTCCTCTTACTGTCCACCATAGCTTTAACCACAGCCGGTAGCGAGAGGAGTTGTTAGGCCGGCACTGGGGTGATCCAGCCTCTGCTCCCACGCAGCAATGGCGTTAATCCAACACGTGGGAACGAGCCTTCTCACGGGAGCGGTTCCCGATGAAGCTTTACAGAGCCGCATATGCTAAAAGCGCAAATTTCATTAAAAATAAAATAAAATATAATAAATTGTATGTGCAAGCGACATTAAAACAAATTAGTTTCACAGGCCCTTTCTTTAATTAATTGTTAATCTACATTATTATATAATCAATATATTTAGTTCTGTGACATTGATGTATAACAAATGCGTAAAACGTGTTTCATTTAAAATAAAACGTGTTCCCCGTTAAAATTTATTGAAATTTACAGCTGAAAGTTGATCTTGGCGATCAAACCAAAACAATTAGCGACAAAATTAAAAAAGCAATAAAACCGTTTAATTTGTTTAATTAAGGAACACTTTACTTCTGTCTTTTTTTTATTATTTACTTCTGATTTTGAGAATTAGCTTCAAGTCAAATGAAATTTGTTTCTTAACACGAGTATGAAAGTAACTGTTATTTTTGTACTGATTTTGTTAGGGTATGTATGAAGCCAGTCTCGGCTGCTTGTTGGCGGTATTTAGCAGTAGCTAAAGTAGTCAGTAGGGTAGTGTGCCAAATACTAGCAGTATTTGACAACCCGGACCCCTTGGTGGTCTCGGAGAATGTGCACCTCTCCTCGGGGAACGCGTTGGACGCCGTTCACTCACTCCGTCCGAGCCAATAAAATCGCAGCTTTTAGGTTGACGTTAACTTTTTTTAAGTTAGGACAGTGAGCTGAGTTGACTAAACAGTCACTATAACGTCAGAATTGGTACACATGGTACCGACCAAGGATATTTATCTAAATGTCCTTCAATAAATAATAAAACAGTAAATCTTAGTACAATAAATAAACAAGCACCTAAATTAAACATAAAATAACATAACCGAAGATTACTCTCCTAACTCTTATAATATTGACAGTAATTAATATAATTTACCGTTTAAGGACTTTCGCAATTAATATAGATATCTCAATCTTTTTTCTTTTTTCAACACGTTGTTCTTTATATAAACTTAAATACCTTGACACGTATAATTAGTCATCCCTCTAACAATAAAAAATAAAACTTTTACAAATAACTAACAATAAAACATAAATATTTAAAACTACACATCTGCACATTAATCCACTACCTATAATTTTAGCTTTCGTTACTACTAATGCAACTATTAATGCGTTATACGCGTTCTGCTTTATGTTCTTCTTAAATTTCAAATATTTAATGCTACATTTTTTTTTCGTTTTTCAAAAATTTCCTCGAAATATTTTTAAATTCTTTATACGGCATAATTTGTACTTCCCTCGATATTGTCCACCCTAATGTAGTACATTGTGGTACTAATTAGTAACACAATGTACTTATTGCTGTTAGACAATTGTCTTGTATAATTTTTCATTATATCTTCTTTTATAATATTGCTATAATTCTAAAGGTACACTACTTAATTCTGTCCAATCTCCCACATCCACCGATGAATTAGGAAGATAGGAAGTAATTTTATCCAAGACATAAGCAGTCACGTTTATTATTATTATATGCTATTGGATGTCACTGTTGGATACTAATTATATTAGCTGTTGGATGCTAATTATATTATATATAATTAGCATCCAAGAGCGATTGAATAACTTAGGACAATTTACTGTAGCTCCGTTAGCTAAACCAGACACTGTACTTCCTTCTCGGAGTCCTATGCAATTGTAAGGCCTGCACAGCAGCTTCCGTTATAAAACAGGGTTGAGAGCCTCGATCAACTAATGCCCGCATACACATTTTAATTTTATTTAAAAAGATTGTGTCAAGTCCAAAACTTGACATTATTCGTTGTTGTCGACAAACAAATAAGAAGAAAAACTAACTAACTCTGTTACATTTTTCGAGGAGTGATAAGCAACTATAGACTCACTCTCAGAAGAATTAGGGTCTTCCCTGCATCATCGAATCTGGAGCTTCTTCTTTGCTACTGATTTTTTTCAGTATTCCTTTGTAATAAAGAATGATGACGTTTCCTACACAATTGACTCGAAGTCGGTTTTATACATTGATACGATAAGTGATTTGGCTCTAAACAGATAAAACATGTTTTAATTTTTCTTAATAATTCCATCCTTTCTACATAATTCATATTAGCAAATTTACTGCAAAACAGTAATTTATGTTCTTTTTCACAACATCGGCAACTATTTATTTTCGTTGCTTATAATATTGACACTTATACTATTGGTGGACGTAAATCTTAACGTTTTTGCCTCTAAACAATCTAGCGCTCGAAAGCCAGCATTTATAAAAACTTTAACACATTCACTGCTAACCCAAAAAATCGTTCAATACAGCGATGCGACCTTCCACATGCTCAATACTATTTTTTTTGACAAAACATATATATTGCACAATATAATTTATAATTTACCTCTGATATATAAATATGTCGAATAATTTATTCGGCTTCACTAGTGAGATGATCCCTTCAAATAATGAAGAATTTGGACATCATCTATTGCACTATTTTTGTGAACCCACTATTTATATAAATCGTCCATTCAGAATGTTTTCCTGAGAAAATAGGTATACACATTTTTGGTTTCAGAGGCCTTTTGCACATCTTCCCTCTTAACTTTTCCCACTAACTGTAGATGAATCGCAAGAAGTTTATTCCACAAAAAATTTGCAAGTTTAGTAATTTTTATTACTAAACTTGCAAATGCGTTGCCATGTTGAGTTTAGAAATTTAAATTGCAAGTTGCAAATGTCCATGAGCGGCGGTAATCCCTTACCATCAGGTGAACCGCTTGCTCGTTTGTCTACTACATTAAAAAAAATTGTTTGGTTATCTTTAAAATTAAGTTTTATGCAATTCTAGAAGAAGTGATTTAGAATACATTATTTAACAACTTACCTGGCTTGACAAGACTTGAAAGCTTGTCGCCGTGAAAAAGAACTAATATTTTCCAGATTCAATAGCATAGTGTATTTTTTAAGGTGACTACAATTTTTAAGTCTGAATATATTGATGGATACGTTATAGGATGTTATTTTGACATTGTTAAATAAATCAAAATTATTAGTGAATGATAGGGATAAACAAGGATTTGAAGTTTTTCGGTCAATGTAATTCACAGAAAATCGGTGTAAAGTGGAGGTGTTTTTACTTTCGTATTTTGTTCGGTGAGTGAGGTGGCCGATGGCCCATCCTCCTCTGCCCATCTATCTCTGCCCCAATACCTAGGGAGGTAGGTGGAGGGTCACCTCCCGGTCCATTTTTCCTCCACCCTCCTCTCACCCTTCATTCAAAAATCCCCCCCCCCTCCCTGGCTCGCTAACGTATTTGAAATTTCTGTGATGTTGCAAATGTCCATAGGCATCGGCGATCATTTACCATCAGGTGAGCCGCGGATCGCTTACCAGCCTAATCCATTAAAATAGTCAGCATATACAGGCGTGGCCAAAAGTATTAGGCATCTTATAAATTACTGCTAAATGTTGGGTTTAGAGAGAAATAAAACTACTTTTAATAATGAAATTACTTTATTTTTACAAGAGGATTGTAAAAGCATTATTAAAATTTTGTTGTGCCACCCTATGATTTTATTACAGCAGCAACTCTGTGGGGCATACTGCGTACAAGTTTCGCAAATTCTTCTGGAGAAATTGCGTCCCATTCTTGCATTTATAGAAATTACGTTTTTGATGTTATAGAATGCTCTTTTATTTTTCTCTTCAAAATATCCCACAAATGTTCAATTGCATTCAGATCCGGGGTCTGAGCAGGCCAATGTAACAGGTCAGTACAGTTGTCACTAAACCAGCGCATCGTAGTCGCCGATTTATGACAAGGAGCATTGTCTTGTTGAAACTTAACTCCATTTAAATTAGTGCCACCAAATATTTTCGAAAGCGAAGGTATGAGAGCAGTTTCTACTACATTAATGTACTTTTTACTGTTCATACGACCTTCGCAAATTGACATTTTCCCGATTCCATCCTCAGCCATACAGCCCCTAATTTAAATTATTACACTGCCTCCGCCATGTTTGATGGTTGGGACTACGCAATCGGGGTGATATTCTTCGCCTTTAAGTCGTCTCACGAACGTCACACCTGGTGTTCCAAATACCTGTAAATTCCAAAAAAAGAAAAAAATGCACACATTACAAACCTCTTAACATTTAAGTTTGAAAACTAGCACAACAATGATCCTTGTAATTGGTTATAGACTTAATTAATAAAACTAACCTCAAAGTTAGATTCATCCGACCACAATACATTGGGCCAATCCTCCTCTGTCAAATGTTGATGTCTCAGAGCCCAATCAAGTCGTTTTCTTTTATTGTCTTCTGAAAGCCACGGCTTCTTCCTGGCTTTGCAACCTTTTAAGCCTGCTTCTACTAGCCTCCTTCTTGCAGTTCGACTGTTTATGGGGTTTTCAGTCTCTTCATTTAAAGCCGCAGCAAGCTTCAAAGAAGTCTTTTTTCTGTCTTTCAAAACCTCTCGGATAAGTTTCCTGTCCTGACGGCTGATAGTCACGCCTTCTTCTGTTTGCTTCTTGGTTTATTTGCATGAGTGCCAGTCTCAGCGAAACGTTTAATAACAGATTGCACTGCGCACCGCGAACATTTCACCAGCTTCGCAATTTATTTTTAATTCTTCCCTTGCTCATGTAAAAGTTGGATTTTTACACGATTTCGAGTCTAATTTCGTTTCTTTTTGACATTTTTTCAAATAAATAACTGCTCAATTGAATTACAAAACCACAATGTGTGAAGCATTTTGCTGCTGCACTAAAACAGCAACTTCGTCACTCTCCCCACGCAAAGCCGCTCGGCGGGGGAGAGCTATTTGGCTCCGAGTCCGGAACAGAGTACCGGGTGATTCAGAGCTAGGCGTAAAAAAAACGATAGTGTGGTATTGTTACGCCCCTCCCGAGGAGCTCCCAACCAAAGTGGGTGTAAGAGAGCTCCCCCGCGACACACGCCCTGAACACATCGTGGAGGATTTCAGGAGGGATTCCCGACTACCTACGCGAAGCCGATTTTGCCGCACCGGTTCAGACCGTGGACCCTCTTCCACCTGAAGCTCAATCACATCGAGGGCAACACGCCGAGCGTCGTCGCCTATACGACGTCACCGAGGTCCTTAACATGCTGGGCATCATTATTGAGGCCCGGAATGGAATGGGAGGCCCCCGCAGTGTAACCGATCCCAGAGATCGGCCACTCCTCGGCAAACTGCCACCGTCACCACGTCCTTTCAACGACCGCTCTGCCAAGGGCCACATCCACAGTCACATCACATCGTCTCCTCGGGTGCGTCCGCCTAACGAACACTCCGAGGAGTGTAGCAGTCGCCGAATCCCCCTGTCCACTCGCTGCCGTGATGAGGGATGGCGCCCAGGCGCCAATCCCCAACCACCGACTAGTCTCTGTACTGGCTTCCACCAGTATTCCGTAGTAGTATTCCGCCAGTATTCAGTAGTATTCCGCCCGAGGAATAAGAAATCCCCGAGGCTCGAAGGCCCCTCGAAGCCGAGCGTCGACTGCATCAGTCAGTCACTTTTGTAAAGTTTTCCAAGTCAAAGCACGAGTTTTGCACAAGGTCAATAACATTTTTATTCAAAATATTTTGATCGCCAGAGTTATAACATTCAGTTTCACGAAAATATGTTATGTAAACCAGTAATAAACATTATATTTCATGTGGTTTTCGTTCATAATACCTCATAAACAGGAAACATGTTTTTATTATTAAAACCAATTAAAATGGTCCCAGTTTCTATATGCAACTATGATACTGATGACTAAAGACTTACTATTTTAGCAATAAAAGGTTCAATACATTCTTCTTTTATGCAGCTGATGTCATAAAAGCTTACTATATTGTTTTTTCATCATAACTATACCTACTATAAAAAATAATTTACGTTTGTAGGGATGCCTGAAACTAGGCATCACAGAATAAAATATTTTTATTTTCAAAAAATTACTAAAAGTTCGTAATAAATAGATAATTTTATGCCAATTTAGGTTTGTTTGTGCGGTGATTTATATTGACAAATCATATTCTGTTATTTTTGTTTAATAGTTTTATTTTATAAAAATGAGTTTAATTTCCGTAAATGAAAGAAATTTATAATTTATAATTGCTGATTTAAGGGCAGCGACCCTGAATGTTACATTCATTTGCTTTTAATATTGTTACAAAAAAAAATATATATATAAAAATTAAACATAAAATATTATATAAAATTTGAAATTAAAATATTATAAACAATATAGTATTTTAACTGAATTTATTATTTGTGTAATGCAAAGATATTTATTTGTAAATTAAATTTCTAATATTTTAAATATTGTAAATAGAAGAAATTATTACATTTTTTGTTGACTCTTGGATTATTTCGATGGCACAATTTGTCTTTCTAGGTAATAACTACGCATTTAAGTGTGTGTATCTATCGAATTTAACATAAAATTTAAGTGATTTATGAAGAATACAGAATACAGGATTACAGAATAGTAACCTAATTTTGAGTCTTCAAAACATTCCCAGTAGATTATATTACCATCGACGATAAAAAGTCAAAGCTGCTGTTTCCCACATTATCGTTAATTCTACAAACTTTTATTTTCTTCCTTGTATTAGCAATATGACTCTTATTTCATTTATACACGATTCAAAATTGCCCCACCGATTACTCCAGCGGGCGCAAATACGAGCGTAATTCGCGATTATAAATCGACCGACAACAAACTTAGTCGGTCGCGTGCGTTATCAGTGAGTGGTTGTGTCTGTAATAGTTTTAAAAACATTACACCGAGTGAACGAACATGAATGTCATATCGCTTACTGTTTGGACGTTGGAGAACAATTGTTTTGTAATCTACACGGCGATGATAGTGTGCTTTGTTGGTTTCACTATATTCCACAAGAATAGAATGGAGGCGCATTACAGCAGAATAGCAGCCAAAAAGAAATTCGCGCCAACTGGCGGTGGCAGGGGTTTGTATATCTTACATTGTGTTAGGTTAATTTTATGAGCGCATTCCCGATGTATTAACGTCGAATAAACGAGTGAATTTAATTTATTTTATTTATCTTCCAATTTTATTATCTTAAATGGTTAAAATCGTAAACTGTTACCGGGTACTTTTAGGAAACAAGTGTACACGATGTATTGACTAGAAGATTATGGTTTTCCAGCAAAGCCATCAGTTAAAACAATTATTTGTTTAGTCGGACTAAGTTCATTGAAAATATAAATGTTAGATATAAACAGTCCCGTCCTCGCAACATGCAATCATATTTTTTTTTAAAGTTAAAAATTGAATCATGAATCACGATGAATTTTATTCAGTAAACCTGCCGGTCATTAAGCTGAGAAAGACGGGTGTAATTTTTTTCATTGATTCGTGCTGTAATAAAAAAAATACACACTGATGTTCGGTAAATTAGGAACTTTGCAAGGCTGAATAATCTGAACGGCCGTTCAGTGTCTTGGGTGAAAGAATATTTAATACAGACATACTAGACCATTAACGGCCGGTCAGTGTCTTGAGTAACCTTGAGTGAAAGAATATTTAATAGAGACGTACTGGACCGGCCATTTTACCACTTTACTTACTTTTTATCGAGCAAGTCGTTTAAGTAATATTTGTGTAGAATTCGATTATGTAATATTTGTGTAGAATGTTGTATTGTAGGCCTCTTGTATATTGTTTAATTGGTTGCCAATTACTCGCGGCTATTAAAAACGGATGCAATATCTTGAAAGCCTGCGGTCGTTTGTTATTATTAATATGTACTGTAATTCAATTTAGTGCGGATAATAATGATTACAAAAAGGACGAATATTATACTTAATTTAAAGTAAAGACTCATCCTATAAGAAGGTTGTTCATATAACATTAAGAGGATTATGATTCAAGTATAAACATTGCACGGATGGTGGAGTATGTTGGATAGCTATTCTACTCACTGCTATTACGTGTCGCGTTATGGTTTGATTCCTGCGCAGAAGAAAAAATTGTAAAATGTGCAGTGGCGGTATTTTTTTTTATTTAGTAGGCTGACAAACGATCAAGCGGTCCACCTGATGGTAAGCGATTACCGCCGCCCATGGACATTTGCAACATTACTGAACTTGCAAATGCGTTGCCAGTCTTT
>DWHO01002780.1:0-12838 GCA_018247575.1 Eurytides lysithous rurik
AGTACTGGCTGGCCGCGGACCAAACCCTCAGTACCGTCCATGGCAATAGTGCGCACGGTGTTCTCACCCAAGTGCTGCGCCACTTCCAGCACCAGCCTTGGAGAACGATTTTGTACTTCGAGGGCATTTAGAATAGGTGGAAGATTATCTTCAAATTGTACATCCACTACAGCACCAATTACAGCAACCACCTTACCTTGCCCTTTGCCTGAGACTTTCGCCGCGTAGTCTCTCTTATTTCCAACGGATACTGCTGCAATTTTACTACACTCCGACAGGGTCTTTTCGGCTGCCGTTTTAACGGCTAAAAAGCCGCTTCCAACCCTACTTACAGCCCCTAACATTTTTATGAACCGTAGCACTTCGGCGAGAAAAGACGGGCTATCACAAAGTAAATTATGTAATAACCTAAAATGATAACTATACGTCGATGACCAAAGAGAATATAATCATTAATTTATTGTCTACTTCATGTGTTTCGTACAATATAGATTAGTAAGATTGAATTTTTAATTAACAGCGTTTATTTCATAATAATTGATTATAGTACAAATAATATTTTTTATGTAAAAGTCGCAAAAAAAGGCTGCTAGATTTAAAAACAAAAAATGTGGATGAAGTTACAGTTTTCACTGCTTCATCATCATTATTCCCTTTTTCTCTTTTTACTGTAATCATTAAATGAACAAAAAAATATTTACGTATATATTTAGCTTTTTAAATTAAAATATTTCAAAGCGTTTATGGTCCTTATCGATTTAGGCCCCGTCTACCGTTTTGAAAATTATTAATTTTCCACTCAGAAACGCAAAAAAAGTAACCAAAAAAAGTTTAGATAAAACGAGCTAACTGTAATTAAGGTATGTATTTATTTTCTGATTTAATCCCAGTTGCACCCACAATATTCTCTATTTATGTTTAAACGTTACCCAATATCAATAGTATAAGGCTTATTGTCGAAAGGAATCGATTATTTACCAAGGTTTTATGATTTATCATATCTGATCATGTGGTTCGGACCTTTTGCATACTACATATTTATTTGTTTTTTTTTACGTTTTATGACGGCTTTATATATTATGATTATTTAAACGATAAGAAAGACCAAATTTACAATCCATCTTGTACACTGATTTTGTAGTTATATATTGAACATGACATGGTAAATAATGGAGAAACTATGTTATTGGTGCACGACAACGACTTCGTCAACTCCGCTGCAACTCCTAACTGTGGTGGGAGGATTAAAACGCGATCCAAGCGCCCCTTGAAAGGAGGATTGAAACTCGGCCTGAACCCTTCCCTTAGAGGGTTTTCCGCCTTTTCATGACCGAGGAGCTTTAGCAGCCGCGTCTTGATTACCTACGACAATAGTTAAAATAATCCACCCTCGGCAGACAAAGAACCTACATTGGAAGCGTAGGGGAAAGAATTAAGAGACGAGTCGAGAATTACACAGCCGAGCTCTATATTATTGGTGAAGAGGTGCAAAAGTCAAGCTTCATGTCGTTTAAACACCATTGCAACGAAAGGGTGAAGAGTGGTGTAAACCACATTCCTTTTCCCCTGCAGCAAGGACCAGTACTTCAACGCCACCGAAGTTAAAAATGAAATGAGTTGCGGGTCATTTCCAACATTAGCCCTTATCTATTAGCTGTAAAAACTGTTAAGCTAACAGCTGAGTTACTATATGGCAAAAAGAGGCATGTATTGATGTATATACGCACTTATCCATAAAATGCTAAATAAGCTATTAACAGCTTCTAACGACTCCTAAAAATTGTTATTTGCGTTAGATAAAATTGTATTTATCTTTTTGTGAACAAGATAACTGTTTAAAATAAATTTATCGAAAGAATTTGAAATGATCATCGTTTTTACATGATATATTTCACAACTTTTTTCTGTCAATGTCACTGTAACATTCTTTATTATCGAAAGTTAGGTTAAACAGATTCCAGATTTGTTATTCTACTTATAAACACATTATTCGACTGATATTTAATAAAGTGACGTTATCTTATACTGAGTTATGTAAACAAATATTAATACAAAAATGTACGGAATGCGTTTTTTACCAAGAGTATGTATAAAAATATTTCTTTCAATATTTATGATAATTATGTAAATTAATTTTTTGTTATGATTCTTAATTTGTCTTTTTAAGATCCTCCATGTCCGTCGATCCGTAGCTTTGATTAACTGTGCCCGGCCTATTAGTCAAACAAATATTGTTAAAGACAACACCTTTCATTCAAGAAAATATAGTTCCGTAGCAATCGAAGACAGCTATGTAAAGAAGTTTATGAATGCTGTTGGCTGGATGGACCAATCAAGAACGGTATAATTATTTAAATCTTTATAAAAACTATTTAAATAAAATCTGTGTAAAGATTCGGAATCTATTGGTAGTTGAAAAGAGCTTAGTAGGGACACTAGCAACTAACTACTATCAACAAACAAAATTTTAAAAAGTCATGTTTTCAAGTTATTTGTGCTTTAAATTACGACATTTATAGCCAAAACCTTGTGAAAGTCAATGGAACCACAAAGTTTATTTTGTCTACAAAAAATGTAAGTATTATTAGAATAACCATAAAAATTTGTTAAAAAATACAAATATAAAAAGAGATTTAATAATAATAACACAGACACAGCACAGTTCCTCATCCTCCTATGATACTTCATATTAACAGTAATGTTTTCTGAACAATCAAATATAGAATTTATAATAGTTTTTCTTGACTTTCTGGAAATGGTGTAACATAAGTGGTATTGTTACTATTGGAGATCAAATGTTTATCATTTACAATTTTGAGATCAAAAAACTCTATTTTGAGATAACAAATTTGAATTTGTACTAATTAATTCTGAATCCAACCTTAAATATGTAATCAACCTTTGACATTTTTTTTAGCGACTTAAACTGACGGGTTACTTTCTCTATGAATCCATACAAGAAAAGGTTGTATATCAAGATTGGTTTGAAAAGTTGGATCTACCAGATACATTTGCGTCATGGTTTATTGTCACAGAACTTCATGTGTGGTTAGTTTTAGTACGGTATATGGCAGAAGATGTGACATCAATTACAAATGACAAGAAAAAGTATGTTAAGGGTGATGGACACTTTGTACGCAATTGTGTGATTGAAGCTTTGTGGGCCGATGTTGCTAATCGAATTAAGCTTTTAGAGGTACGTCTTTTAGTTATTAAATTCTTAACAGCAATGCAAAATGGTTTTATGGTGGTAGAGCCACGCAGCTGCTCCCGCTGCTGAATGGACGAGCTCGAACCGGATAGGTACCATGACCTTATAAAAAGTTGGCGTAAAGTGGAAGTGTTTTTGCTTCTGCGTTTGCATTGCGTCCGATGAGTGAGGTGACCGGTAGCCCATCCCCAGTCCAGCCCAGCTATTCTGCTCCCTTCCGCTCACTTGACAGGTTAAACCAAGCTAGTTTCCAAGTAATAAGGTATCTCTTCTTAAGGTATCTACTTCTATTTAAAAATTCCACGCTGAAATTGAATTTCATCATCAACAACCGTTTTCATTACGATTGCCTTTATCCTTTTGATCTACAAAATGGGATGTTTGATTTCTTTTCTTCTTTATGGCATAGTCAAATCAGGTCTTTTAGTGTAGCGTATATCGATGGGTGGCGATGATCGTTTACAACTAGGTAACCCGTTAGCTCGTTTGCCTGCTAATCTTGAAAAAAATCCGCGAAAAATCCTTTAGTCGCTATTGTACTTTTCATATTTGTTTTTTGATCTGCCTTTGTGGCTTAATGGCTCTAAACCAAAGGTTTCCAAACTTTTTTATCTCGTTCCACCGCTTACAAAATTTTCCTGGTTTCTGTTGTTCCTGCTGCTACATTTCTACCATATTACCAGGAAAAGGGTTAGGGCCACTGGCCGAAGTGCAAACACTTCCGCTTTACATCGATTATCTGTGAGTTCGTGATACTGATCCAGTTCGAGCTGGCATTAGCAGCAGCACCCGCTTGTATAATCGTTACTTACAGATCGAATTAATTTTAACATAATAATTACTCTTAGTTGTTTAGGTATAGATTCTCAGTTGTATAAGTGGTCGACAAAGACATTATCAAAGAATAACTTTAAAAGTACTTGATACATTAACAATAATTTACTAGCTGTTTAGTTGTTTAGTTTATCATATTGTTACAAAACTCGGAAATGATCCTTATTAAATTTTCCAGGGTGCAAATCCGGCAATTGCCAGAAAACAAGTATCAGAATTGTCAGAGCAGTTCCAAGCAGCATTAGTGGCTTATGATGAAGGTTTAAGTGAAGATACAATTCTGGCCTCGGCTGTTTGGAGAAGGTTTTATTTTCTTGATGACAATGTTAAGGCTGAAAATGTCGAGACGATTGTTCATTTTATTCGACATCAGGTATAAAAAATTATTTAATTATTGTATTTAATTAATTGAAGTCCACCATAGTGCTGACTCTATGTTTGTTATAGATAAGTTATAGATTGCAAGTTATTGTCCTAGTGCCATCTGTGTGTAGCCGGTCGCTAGTGTGACATACATACATATTACGGAATATCAGCGAAAATGTTACATATTCTTAACATCTTCGGGTTTCCTCAAAATATTTAAGTCCGTCATTATTTCCTCATTAACTTATATCTTTCTGAATCTTTCTACTGGAGTTTGTTTCAGTGTTTTTAAAAGAGCTCTCGTTCATCCGATTTTCAAGAGCGGGCAGAAAAATCAACTCAACTATTACTGACCTGTATCGGATCCTTTATCTCCTAAACCCAAAACTCATACGAAGCACAAGACTCTTTCGACTACTTAGAATCACGCAAGCTACTATCTAAATGCGAATATGCCTTTCGAATTTTTTTGAAATATACTTCTAATGTGGTTCACGATTTGGTTGTGTTCTAAAGGTTATTATATTATACAGTAAATGATTTCATTGAAGATAGCACACCATGGGAATGATGTGATCGCCTCCAGGCCATTTCAAGATGTAAATTATAAAAATTGTCAACGTAATAAACGTAAAAAAAAATAAAGAGTTAAAGTCCCGCTGAGTTTCTTTCACCTGTTCTTTTCAGGACTGATTGTTTTCCGAACAGGTAGTAGAATCATTAGACGTCAAAAAGTGATTGTAAACCAATCCAATTTTGATTAAAGAACTTGTGACTTTGTAATCACCTTGTAATACGACTTTACACTGGTAACAAGCGCTATGGTATATGTTTAGACATATCCAAGGTTTTAGATACGGTTTCGACCTTTACTCACAAGCTTGAGTTTTTAGGTATCAGGGGAATACAGTTGGCACTCATTTATTGCATTAATCCGTACAGTCGAACTCGTTGTAATATAGTTCACCCCGAACAGTTTCTCTCTTAGGGCCCCAGAGCTTTTTCGGTCCTAGTTTGTTCGTGGTAAAATTTATAATTTAGTATTTTTCGAGCCTTTAAATGTATTATTACTTTTTATTGAATAAGATGGTTAAATTGTACGAATCCAACAAAGCAATGTAAGAAGCAGGAACCTGGTATCTTGTTCTTGGCATCTACTATGAACACTACCTTTTAATTAGATTATTTTAAACCCTGTGCATTATCTAGCGTCCTTTTAATATTCTTTTATTATTATTGTAATGAAAGTGTATTTTTTCAGGTATCAGAACTCGACAAGATCTCAAGCAAAGATTTAAAGTGGAAACCTGTTTTTACCTGGCTAAGCATAAATGACCATTAGTGTAATAGAAAAAGGTGTATAGTTTACACAGTACAAAATAAAACTGTTGATTACATTTATTTATTGGTTGTAAATAATAAACGTTGAATCATGTACTTCTCATTGAATAAAACAGCCTTCGCAGCTCATCGCACTTTTCCCGCCGCCATAGCACGGTCGTTACGATTTTGCACAGATTGTTAATTTTACAATTATCATCGCAATACGGCCATCTTCTGTCGCTCAATTTAGAAAAATATGCAGAGTATAAATCCAACAAAAATCTATTTGACGTAACCATTCGATGGGTTAAGTCGTCCATAGAATTTGCGCTTAAATCGCTAAGGCCAAAATTGTTCTTTAGGTCGTACAATTGAAACCAATGTGGGCGTCGGTTCGGTGTTAAGTTCGCCTCTGTTAAATTATATACATAATTCACGATGTTTTGCGGCTCCTGAAAATAATTAATTTAAATGAGAAAAGCGGTCAATTATGATAACCATAAACTAGTTCAGTTACAGAAAACAAAGGAACTGCTTCAGTAATATAACTTTGTTTATAATTATTCATGTTTATGTTTAAACCTTTTGGAGAACCTTTGGATTTTCATTCTTACGATTCATCATTCATTAAAGTTTTATTATAAATTATAGCAATTCCTTGAGTAAAATTCCCCGTGGTCTGGTGTAACAAATAAATGAAAAACAAAGATAATAACATCTTATGTTTTTTAAATTTGTATACTCTATAAAAAATATTTAACGTATCCTTCGATACCATACGAACAGATCTGGCATCATATACTGTCACAAAATGGCGATTAAACGTGATTCTTTGTGAATATTTCATCAGTAGAAACGCGTAAATTTTACCTCTTCTCGACCAGTTTTATTATCTATATAAGTATGTATTTAAAAATATACACAAGTATGTATATCAATTGTCTGATTACCATAGTACATGCTCTGCCTAGTTTGGGATCAGATGACAATGTGTGAAACGTCCCATGATATTATTATTATTAACAAACACTGAAGTCACCTCTACAGTGTTAGTAAAGAATAGATAGAAATAACTACATACAAACGTGCCACCGTTGAATGTGACTATTTTGTAGTTCAAGTTGTAGTTTGTGTAAGATGTCGCGCTGCCCGCCCCCCAGGCCACGTTGATCGGGGTGCCGTCAGTTAGATCGTAGAATATTTTAAACTCGTCGGAATGCACGTGCCCATTGAATTCGGCAGCGATCGTTGATGAAAATCTGAAAGTGTAGTTTGTCAAGATAATAATACGAATTTATTATATCGAGCAGATTATCAACCTTCATCTGATTATCTGATGACCATTTGGCGCAGATGCTAAGCTATTGGCTTCGGCGTCGCAGGTCGTGGGTTCGATTCCCGCCCGGGACGAATATTTGTACGAACTACAGATATTTGTTTCGGATCTGGGTGTTTGTGGTGTAAAATTTATGTATGTAAAATGCCCTTATAACACAACATATTTCTATCTTACAATAGGGGCAACATTTAAAAAAAATTAAAAAATTAAAAATTGGATCGTTCACCTTACAAGAGAATGCATGTGCCCAATTGGATGGAACATTTCTGGCCTTGTTATATCTCAAGGACTATATGTGTACTTCTAATGTGGTTCACGATTTGGTTAATCACCTTGTAACACGACTTGACACCAATGACAAGCGCTATGACATGTTTAGACATATCCAAGGTTTTAGATACGGTTTCGACCTTTATTCTCAAGCTTGAGTTTTTAGGTATCAGGGGAACACGATTTGCACTCATTTATTGCATTAATCCGTACGGTCGAACTCATTGTAATATAGTCTACCCCAAACAGTTTCTCCCTTTGGGCCTCAGAGCTTTTTCGGTCCTAATTTTGTCGTGGTAAAATTTACTTATATATGTATGGCGGCACAACAACCGTAAATTGTTCAGTAATTATACTCTTCTCAATTGTAAATAAATATAAAAAATATGTTTACAATATTGTTATAAACTCTTTGGGTGGAACCGTGTGGGAACTATTGTAAGGGCATATGCTTTATGATCTATATAAAACGAATTTTCAGCTCTGTACTTGTTATAGTAATTGACGTAATTGACTAAAGATTTTTTCCAAACAATTAAGTAAGAAAATTTATTATGCTAGTTGTATTTTCAGAAGGGCGAAAACCCAAATCCAGAACAATAATAAGAAGTTCATA
Source organism: Eurytides lysithous rurik (assembly GCA_018247575.1). Taxonomy (NCBI): domain Eukaryota; kingdom Metazoa; phylum Arthropoda; class Insecta; order Lepidoptera; family Papilionidae; genus Eurytides; species Eurytides lysithous. The sequence goes on from DWHO01002780.1 coordinate 7,960, forward strand.
CAATTTTTGTCCCAGTTGGATATCGAATCCACTACCCGCAACGCCGGTGTTACAAGCTCGGCAACTGTGCCAGTTAAGCAAACAATATAGCTTATTATATAACAGTTTACGTTTCTCAATCACAACCAATAAAACGCCTTCCATCATTTTAGATTGTAACATACTAGGGCACTCATTTTATTGAGTTTTCCGACGATACATTACATAACCATTGGTGGTACTACCATACAAGCCGAAAAGCGCGGCTTGCCCTAGTAAAGAGTAAAATTTAACCCGCAACGTTCAAATTTAAAAATTAATATTCGGGAATTATGTGCTAATTAGGATTTATAAATTTTACTCCTTAATAGGGCAAGCCGGGTTTTTGGGCTTGTATGGTAGTACAGCCACTGTACATAACACTTAGTATTTTGTTGAATGAATAGTATTTGCGTAAAGCAAAACAAGTTAAACTAACGATTACGCTTACCTATTAACAATTCGGGCATATTCCCTAGTCCACACATAAGTCAAATCGTGCACGCCAGCTGGCATGTGCGTCAGTATGTGAACCTTCTCTCCGGCCAGTTCTGCTTTGTACAGCTCATTAACAAGCCAATCTAAATGGCGCTTCGCTTCCAGAGGATCGTAAACTAGCCACCTGTAAATTGTATCGTTACATTGAAATAGCCACCACGGGGTCCACCTAGGAAAGTGCCATGGAATTAATTGCCGCCATAGAACCTTTTGACCTTAAAGCCTCTGTTTTTTAAGAAATTAGTGAAATAGAAAGAGACCAGCCGATTTCCTTCGTAGATAAAGGCAACGACGGACAAGGGCAAAACACAGTTGGAGCTGTCTAGTTTGTTCTTTTGTTAGTTATATAGACAAGCCTTTAAACAGCTATACGGCGCTAAACTTATAATAATAATAAAATTGTTATTATATATTTATTAGTGTCTTCATGTGACAAATTTGTATTCTTTTTTATATTTTAAGAGAAGATGACATTTGAACATTTCGATGATACATACTTTAAGCATCTCGTAATACTAAAGGCGCCTGACTTATAATAATAATAAAACTGTTATTATATATTTGTTAGTGTCTTTATGTGACAATTACGCAAATACAGAAAGAGTATTTTTACGCCTTTCTTCTTTTTATTTATTTCGTCATTATGTTCAATCATTGGACATAGGCGGACTTAATGCTATTCTGCTATTTTTTTTTCTACCAGTCAACCTTAAGGTGGTGGAGAAATAGTAATGTAGGTGCACAAAAATAAATATTAAGAAAAATCTACATATATTAAAGCATTATACATAGTAACATATAAAAAAATAGTTAATAACATACTTAAGAACATATACATACAAAGACGTATAAATACATATCTTTTACACATGCGATACGATATATATAAATATACAAACATTAGACGATACATTTATTCTGCTGTCATTTTGCTACATAAATGTTCGCAAACCTTTTTCTTAAAATCAAAGCGACTTTGGCTATCTTTTATTCTTCCTTCTTTCCAATAGAGCTGACCTATTTGAGCCAGAAAAGTTGTTATTAACATATTCCATTTTGGAATTCAATTTGGAAAATGGAAAAAATGATTTCTAACATAAAATTACTCACCAGTTATATTTATAGGCAGCATTGTTGTTAAGGGAAATTGCTCTTAGCCCGGGTCTAACTAATATTGAAAAGTCGCCGCGCACGCTTAAGGATTCTTTGGCCTCTTCAGTTAAGTAATAACTCCATTTGTTTGCTAAAGCATTATAGAGCCAAGTGGTATTTAGTTGTGGCTCAGTTATTGTGGGTGGAGCGAATCTGAAAAAGAAAACATTGAATAATTAAATGAGCTCAATTCGCCTTATCGTAAATTTGATTATTTATGTGAATATGTTTTTTGTTCAGTAAAATTATTTTTCAAAATTTATATTTTCGGTTATCACTTTAGGGAGTATTTCATTTTATTTCAAAATCGTACAAAGAATGGAAAGAGTGAGATCAAAAGTTCTTTCATCACTCTTAATCAATTCTAATTATATTTTGTAAATTAAACTCACTGGTTTGTCGGTTGAGACTCATGGTTTCCAATAACTGGTACAATTAGGACATCGTCCCCAAAACTTTTTCTCATTTTCTCTATAAAATATAAATTTAGTTCGTTTATTTGCTCATACGAAGTTTCCCATATACCATGGTCTGTAGTGTCTCCGATATAGTATACCACATCAAACTGGAAATAAAGCGTATACATTGTTTCTTGTCAAATAAAACTTTGTCTTCTTATTATTATTAATTTTCCTTTATATAGGAAATAATGTTCCTATTATTATAATATAGACGTATGACGTATAGAATAAGCGTTGAAAATATTAATCTTATTTTAGAGACTTATGTCAGATAGTCTTGGGGTTACGCCAATTCAGACTAGATACTTGTATATCAAAGAAGTTGCTGATGGAACTTTCAAGCTAATAAACATGTTAATGTTTCCATCACTACAGACTTTCGAAAATATTACGTATGTACAAAGTGACTTCGTTCTTAAAAATACACCGCTCCGATTAATCCTACTCAAAATCATTCCAGGATTTTCTAACACCGAAAGTTAAAAGTTATTACGAAAAGATGCAATAGCTCAATCAGATCGAGATAAAAGCTTCGGTTAAATAATTGTTTGATAATTCTCTGTAAAGACATATTACTTAAAAGGCTGCAAATAATAAGTATATAATACACATAAGTTTATAGAGTTATCAATACGTATCATACATAATCGTATTGATAACTCTATAAACTAAGTGTCTCATTAAGTATGTGCATCAAATTGTGTTCTGAGGCCGATCATACACGGGCAGCTTGAAGCAGCTAGTATCGACTGCTTCTAGCTGCGACCGCATAGAAAACTTCAGTCTTCAACGTACACACATACCTACACGAAACCGCTCGGGCAGGTAACAACATGTATTGATTTTTTGTTTACTACGACAAATTATAGCAACTATTAACAGTTCTGAAATAGGTAGTTAGTTATATCATATTCCAATTAATGTAATTCCAATATTGGATGTACCCACAATTTTCTATTTCTACGTCGCCCTCATCGTGAATTAAATGTAGTAGTAGTGCTTATTCCTCAAAATCCATGTCACTACTGATTAGAATGAAATATAATAGTTACTTGTTGAGCAGTTGATACCAAGTGTCGTAGTTGGTATCAACTGTTAGAGCAGTTATCAATGGCAGCTTCTAGTAATTGACTATGTTGTGTAGTCTGTGGATGGTTTAAGTTGATTAATTTATCGATGGAAACTTCTCAAAATCAAACAGCAACTTAAAATGCAGCCTCGCAAAACAGTCATTTCTGACGTACGCGTTCAGCTTGCCTACGTAACTTGATACTAGTCAAGCAACCATTATTACGAAAAAGTCTACAGTAAGTGATTATGAAAAAATACGCTTGTTGACACGCGTGACCCTGCGGTACTAGTGAAAACATTCTAGAGACATAGAGACTAGTTTATCTTCCATCTTGTGGAAACTAACCTTTCCAAGGGTTCGGTATCTTATAATTTTTTTATTATAGTGTACAGACTAAAATCGAAAACGACGTTTATTGTCAGACTATGAATAGTGGGAGATATTCGAACAACATACCTTATGTGTAGTAGCTATTCTATCGATTACGTCTTCAAAAGCCCACCTCGGCGTGTCGCAATTTCTATAATCGCCCCAAAAACCCGCTGGCTGTGCACTTCGCGGGCTAGCATTTCGCGAGCTATTCGTCCGCATTTCCCTTAGTTTTGGTGCTACGCTTAAGTTTAGCGAAACGTCGTCACCGTTAAAGATTACACTGCTCTCTACTGCCGATTCGTCTATTGGGGTATGAAAGTGGGTCAAAGCAGCAGGTCTTTGGCCTTTTCTGCAGCATGTTGGCTCGTCACAGTCCGCCACTCCAAAAGGCTCGTATAACGGATCTATATGCGCATCCGTTAGCACTGCCACTGTAAATGGCGTATAATCGACGTTGGCAGGCTGAAAAATATACAACGATCTAATGTCTATTGAATTAACTAAAGCTGGGATGATATAAAGTATTATGTATCTAAAATTTTTTGTGTAAAGCCAATTGCATGTTAAATTTGAAGTAACATCTCGTGACTCATAAATATTTAAAACGAATTCCATTTTTGAAGTCTACTGCCGAATGTTTTACTGTTACTGCTGACATACCGACCTATCTAATATCTTTCACATACCCCTTTGTTTACATATTTACATATGAACTAGACTGGCTGGATTACAGCACGATGTTAACTGAACCATTGATGAGCATATATGGCCGTAACTGATCGCCGAAGATATGATAGGTATCAACGCCTATTAGGATTGATTTCTCGGGTATCACTTGGAAAACTTACATTCGGTCATACTGGGTGATGCAGTATAACCAAATATGTACTGTCTTTTTTAACAAATAACTATTTTAAATATATAATAAATATATACACTTGTAGGCTACTCACACAATTGTATATATACTCACACAATTATACATATACTCACACGCTTATACATATACTCACACGCTTATACATATACACATACACATAAAAGACATATACACACATAGCAAACAAACATATACATGAAGCACTCCACAACTTAAAGTAATATTTTAAACACCGCGCATTGGGAACACTCGCTCGCTAACGAATCAGCTGTTGTTGTCCTACGTGTATACGTCACGATGACGTGAGCGATGCGCCTGCACCGGCGACGCAGCGGCACACATCAGTCGGCAAAGAGTACATTTTATACTAGAGATAGAGGTATAACTCGCGAAATGATGACAGTGCTGCCATCTGTTGATGTATTC
>DWHO01002781.1:0-12837 GCA_018247575.1 Eurytides lysithous rurik
CAGATTATTAACATTAAACCAATGAACAACCATAGAGAGAGCGTTGTTCACATTTTCAAAATCTGTCAAATGCCGTTTCACTTTGAAAATAAGTGAGGTGTCATCAGCGAACAATACTATCTCATGTTTGTTCTGCACTACATAAGGTAGGTCGTTCATATACATAAGGAAGAGAAACGGCCCTAGAATAGATGTCCCTTTGGAACCCCCATGTTCAGTGGGGCCCCAGGAGACTCTTGCCATTAACATCGACCCTCTGAATTCTATTGTTCAAGTATGAAGTCCGAAGACCGAGTGCTTTGTACCTAATACCATAGTGGCGTAATTTCCTGATCAATATTTCGTGACGCACACAACGTGACCACACAACCAAGGGATAAATAATAACCAATATAGACAAAAGACCAGCAGTACTTTAATTCATACTTTAGTATTTTTTTTTTGTGTCTCATCAGATCCTAAAGACTTGAGTTAGTGTAGGCATTTTGGCAAACACTACGTGTGCGGCCTGCACGTAGTGTTGACGAAGCCGTAAATTATAGGTGTTTACAATAGAATTAAACATTATAAGCAATAAATTCAGTAAACATCTGTGAGTGGCCATTCTACCCATGTTTAAAATATGAGCTTGCCTGTACATAGTGCCACATAGAACTTGGCCCTGCACTGCGCTCATAACATTGATAAAGTGTTACATCTCTATGGCCAGTCATTACGCCGGCTACGTTGAGAACACATTTCTGTTCGTCGCTAGAATAACGGGCAATGCAGCGGTATCACCAGTTGGACTCTGCAAAGGACTCCTACCACCTACAACAGTGGTACCTACTCGAACCTTTTCTTCATAACAAACACGTTAGCCGTGGTGCCGAGTGCCTCAAAAAAAAAAGAAAATAGAGATAATAATTCTTAGTTTTCGCGATTTTTGTACAAATTGAATTAAACTGTGAACGGATTTATCGAGTTTATTTTCATATTTTTTGTTATTTCCTGATATTTCAAACATGTTGCGATGTTCGTCGTCACAAGCCATTGTTTAATACAAATTATTTAGGTGTTAATAAAAAAAAACAATGGACCAACCAAAACAGCCCAGTAGGTTGCAGGTAGAATATAGCTGACTTAGAGCAATCCAATTGATCCCAAGATTAGAGTTAGGTAACCACATACCATCAGATTTATCTAGCTACTTCAGCTGTCGCCATCTCGACATATATACAGAGAAAATGAAAGAACACATATCCGAAAATAACTTTATTCAGGCAGTTCTGCCTACGCGTCGGCGATCGTGACCTCAACCTCTACACCTGGCTCAATGTTGATGGAGGTGATCTGCTTCACAATCTCGGAAGGTGAGTGCAGATCTATGACCCTCTTGTGGATTCTCATCTGGAAACGGTCCCAGGTCTTCGAACCTTCACCGCAGGGCGTCTTACGGGTGGTGATGCGCAGGATCTTGGTTGGCATACGCACTGGGCCCTGTAAATAAAGAAAATTGGATTATAAACAAAAAATCTTTTTAATGTCAAATAATTGCACTGCCTGTTATTACACAGCCAATCAGTAATGTGCAAGTAGTATTGTGTTCCAATATGAAAGGAATGTTGCCAGTCCTAATTCTGGACATAGATATAAAATCTTCAAGAAATTAATTGCCAATAGCATTTATAAAGTAGCAAAATTAGACAGTCTATTGATAAAAGTAATAACTTTTTGGATTTCATGGTTGCACACTGTCCAGGTGCTGCTACTTCTAATTCAAAGTACTCAAGATTTTAGGGGCATTTAATTCCAGTGCCCATAAACTAACCAACTAATATTTTTTTTATTATGTAACAAAATTACCATTTAAAGTATATACCATGTATACCTAATAAATGAAAAATATATATACATTTCTTATAATAGTGAAGTGAAAAATTGTGTACTGAGTATGTATAAACACATATGAATAGGTCTGCATGCTAATAAGGTAATAGAATATACAAAGGAGTAGTGAATGCCTAGCATTGGAAAATACAAAGATTGATACTTCCAACTACTTTTTTTAAAACTTTCTTTTTTAAATGGCCATGATGGCTCCATTCATATAAAAGTAATAAAATTTCTATTAAAGCTTACATCTATTTTGCACTGACTAAGTTATTGGATAAGATGATTTACATATGGCATGTGGCAATCCTATGAGCAGAGTGCAATACTTCAACATGCACTCTGCACTTTGGAAAGCATTATTATTAGCGCTGCTTTGGTGAACACTGCACTACAAACATGCAGCATCTTCATCTTGGCGCAGGCTGTTAAATAGGTATGTGACGGAAATGCTAGATGTACATTATTTTGAAATAAAGAGTAATAAATATCAAAACTAAAGTACAAATATGTAAAGATAAAAGCCTAATTAAATTAATCCCTCTCTTATGTACTACATCCTATTGTATTCTAAAGAAATATTTCCTTAAATTAGGATGAAGCATTATACATTTGCTTTTTTTTTTAACAAAATAAAGTGAAGGCAAACAAGTTGTGTCCTTGATGGTAAGCAGCATGTCTACAAATACCACCATGCCATACACAACAATACCATAACCAAAACACAGTGACAGTTACACATTACTGCTCAACAGTAGAACAACTGGCAATGTAGTGAAACCACTCCAGGGGAACTGTAAAGGAGTTCTACCACTCACAAGGTTGATCAGTATTAACATGATTACAGAAATTTTAATTATAAAGAGACTGCCTGAAGTGTTATTGACACATATTCAAACAGTTATCCATACACTGTTTATTGTATCTGCACCGAGGAATGATCCCTAAAGGCCTTGCTTGAGCATAAAAATCTTGGAAACATTAAACCCAAAACCCGTTCTATGTGTATATGAGCTTGTTATATTTACGATTTAATTTATATTAGAATTTGTAGGTGTTCAAGTTCAATGAAAACATACCTTTACACGCAACTTCTGTTTTTTGGCGCCATTGATCAAATCGGCGCAGACCTTCTCCAAGGAGCGCACGTTGCGGGAGGTAAGCGTGATACGGATGCGATGGATAGGCGAGATTTCTGCCTGAGGCTTCTCGATGTCTTTACCTGACACGACGGCGGCCGCCTGAAGAAGTTAACACTAAGTTATGGCAATGTACTGGTGTCTTAGTTCATGCTGTAGTAGTTTTTATTTATTCTTCTGCATATTCCCAAAATTAGCTTAAACTTTATAATAAAATTTATTTTTAAATTAAAGGCACGTGTTACTCTAACCTATAAGGTTATCACAAGAAATTTTATTTCCATACAACTTTTGCATTGATGATACATTAAGAGGATAAAAATAATAACAATTACTGACCATGTTGATGCGATTTCCCGGTCGAGATAAACAATTTCACGACAAAAATTGCTCAGCGCTGAACCGGAGAACAGCTTGACTTCTGACGTCAAAGAGAAAAAGAATATGTTATTGTGTAGATAATATATTCACGGGTTAGTGCTGCCATTTAAAAATATTAAAAAGTTTAAATATAGTTTAATTCACATAAAATATATTTAATATTAAAATAAGAATATTACTTACAACAGCCGCAGTTAGTATCTGCAGCTTAAAATCGTTACATAAATTAAATCCAAGTTCGTTACAACTACAACAATAACAAGATTCAGTTAGTTCTTCCTGCGAAATTACTGTGAAGAATTTTGTAGAGTTCTTCTCGGGAAGCGCACCATTGCTTGTCAACCTACCGAAAAGTTATAATATGACACACCTCACACAAAATAAAAAAATGTAAATAGGTATATTTTAACACAACGTTTTTGTGCGCTCTGATTTGGTAAATTTTTTAATGAAATTTGGATATAGAATACATTTTCAAATCTTGACAAAGCACTCGCGCTATCTAGGGTTGCTTTTTGGTAACGAACGCAAAGCGTAATGAGAGCAAAAGGTTAAATATTTAATTAAATTAAAAGACTCGACACTATGCATTCATGGGCAAGCGTGCCCCTTATCACCGGAGATCTGACGTAATTGTCTTTAATTTAATAAAAATCAGACTTACAACGATGGTGGCCCTTGAACACTGACGTAAAGATTTCTAAACTTTTTATATGGTTACTGGGAACTATTCTGTCCTGGTTGTCAATCGCCGCGGCACCTTACTTATGACCAACTGATGTTAACGTTTTCAGCCTATGCGGTTCTATAAAGCTTCATCGGGCACCGCATCCGTGGGAATGTTCGTTCCCACGAGTTGGATAGATCCTATCGACGTGCAGGGTCACGCATGATTCATTTCCAAACAAAACTTGGGGATGTCGCCTATGGCGGGTTTCAGTATGCGGACCGAATACCCGTCGTCTGTAATCACAATGCATGGGTGGGGGCGGTTGGAACCGCACCGCGACGCGGGTGTACCTAGTGAACGCGGTGAGGGTTCGCCGTGCTCGAAGGTGAGGACAACCTACGGTGTGTTGTGAGATAACCCTACTTAAGTGTGTAGTGTGGATGACTGGGGCCGCGGCATCATTATCATTTAAAGTATTAAACATAAACTTTGATTTTTTTTTTTTAGAAAAAACGCTGCCCGTATTGTAAGATAGAAATATATTGTATTATATGGGTGTTTTACATACATAAATTTTACGTGGACAAACACCCAGATCCGAAACAAATATCTGTAGTTCGTACAAATGTTTGCCTCGGGAAAACCTACAACCTGCGACGCCGAAGTCAATTAGCACCTGCACCAATCGGTCATCATCTTGGCTGAAATAAACATTTATTGCATTTAAACAAAAAAAAATGTCATAAATGTTTTATTTATTTAGCAAACGCATTTAAAAAAAACGGATACCTAACAGATTATATACTTATTAAGCAACTATGTTCTTTGAATACTTTATATAATTAGATTGAAGCAGATATTATAACATGACTGATAAACGACAAACAATAGTTTTTTCAAAATAAAGATATTCAGACAACATCTATGTAAATGTCTTCTTATGTTATTTCTAACGCAAATCAATTCTTCCAAGCAGCACACGGAGTCTACAATAAAGTATACCACTACAGTGACCTTTTTCTGGAGACTGTTTTTATTGTATTTTCGTTGACTTCGACTCAGAGAATCTAAACATTATTCAGCAAAAGGTTTTTAACTTGTTTGTCGAATTTCCTGCAATGAAAATTGATTGAATGAATTGCAATAAAACATAACATATGGAGTATTCCAAACTTTAAATAAAATTTACTAAAATGTTTACTTTGTAAGTAGCATCAAAATTTGTATGAAAAGAAAAAAACGTTATTGACACAAATATTATCTCGCTACTATAAAAGTAAAATTAACAAATAATCTTTATTGGTTTATAATATTTATCCTCTTTTTCTAAATTATCAATCGTTAATTTGCATCAAAAATGTTAAAATAATTTTCATCAGCATTATTAAAACTTACACTGATGTAATCTGGTCCCCCGGCAAGTGGAATGGATTGCAAATCGCATCGGCGTACAAAGCATGTAACCTTCGTAAAGCAGTTCGCACTTCAGCATCCCTTATGTTACTTCCGCTAGGGGATGTAGAACTTGTGACAAGAACGAGTTTTATTCTTGTATTGGTCACATAACCATATCTGAAATCAGTACATACAAACTATAATAATCACTCCTTTTGTTTCGTATTGAATGTCACATTTAAATACTTACATTTTATGAGTATCTGTAGAGTAAAGCAATCCTAGATACAAATCTCTCAAATCAGTTCTTGAGGAATTCGATGCAGCATTTGCCGTGTTAGTGTTGGAAGTTGCTAATCGTTCTTCTAGCGCATCGAGAGCTGTATGAACTAGCCATTGTCTAGAGAGCTCATTGTCTGTATTAGTATCATTACCGATTCCGCCGATATATAATGGAGAATTCTGAAATTATTTACATTTACCTTTGAATTCGGGTAAATTTTCCAACATTTCTTGTCTATGATTGCCAAATAAAAAAATGACGTGTGAATTTAATGATCTTGGTGATAATGTTATTTGTTTTGTAACCAATTACAAAGATATAGTGAAAGCGGATTGATTGAGTGTAAAGAAAAACTATAGTAAAGTAGTTTCAAGGCGAAATATGTTAAAAAATATGTGGTAAAACTTACATCTTTCCCAATAACAGCGACGCAAACTGCCATTGTGTACGGGAGTTGAGCGGAAGTGTTGTGGTTCTGCCAACATGATCAATTTTTTTGTTTGTGGCGGGATATCTTAAAACATTATTGCGAAAGTGTATGTCTGAATTTTACTATATAGATATCTAACATACAAAATAATAGTCTGCAAATACTGACTATTTTACGTTTCAAGAATATATTTCGAGTTATGACAATGCCGGAAAGAGGCGAGGGCGATTTAGAGTACGAGATGGACGAAGCGGGTCAACGGGTGCTCGTGAGGTCGATAGAGTCTATCCAGCGCGCCTATCTTCGCTTTACGAACAAGACTTCCCGTACGGTCGACGTATGGTGGCGAAATTTCCATGGAATCAGGAAACATTATGTCCGTCTACAATCGGGCACTTATTACGATATAAACACGTACATAACGCATCCCTGGGAGTTTACTGATGTCACTACTAAAGAAAGGTATGTTATCAACAACCAGCATATATATAGGCCGCCGAAAAGTATCGGTGGCATGATGTATAGGACCAATTGGAATATAACTGTCAGTGTAAGATCGCTCCGCCGAACAGCTCTGTTGTACCTTGCTCTGCGTTTGTCAGACTCCTGTGAAGTGGAGGCCCTAGGGCTCCCTCGTGTACTTGCGGAGGAGCTCGAGGATATGGTTGAAATATTTCACCAGGAGCCACCCCTGGAGTTGAGTACTTGACAACAGGTCATCTTCCTGTTTCTATCTATAGTAATGGTTATATTTTATTTCATTCTGTTTGTTGCGTTCTTTTATTTTGCTGATTTTTCACCTATCTATTCAATGTTCACATTTTAAAATGTTTAGAATCTCTCTTTTCTTTGAATCCTCTAAAACTGTGATAGTGTGATTGATGCATTTGGGATGCATGATGATGAGCCTAACATTCTAAGTTTGATCTTATTTCTAATGATGCCAAATATATGTAATTATAAGTCTGTGAGCTTTTTACGAGCTTTATTTATAAATAATTTAATGTATGAATCTGTACTAATGATTATTTCTCTTTATTCTTGAGAATATTCAGTAATAATGTTTACATATCTTAATTCAATCTGTGACAAGAATAAACTGTGTATTCTCACATTTATATTTTAAGATCAGTGAATTATTACAACCATAATGAAAGATTCTAAATATTTTATTTTATCAAGTTAATATTGGGATTTAGATTACATACTTTGTTTCCTTTTGACATGTATGTGTCTGTTACAAATTTAAAAGTTTTTGATATAAGAAATCCAATTATTAATGTTAAATTTAAATTTACTATCGACTTTGTAGAGTTTGTCTCTCAATCTCCAATATTTGTTATCACACTTATTATTCACCCTTTATAAACGGAGTTCATGATGTAATTACTCTATGACAATGTAGAATATTGATGTAGGTTTTAAGAGTTATAAGCTATTTAGACAATGCCAAATAATTGCAAAGTGTATTGAATGTAATTTAGAAATTATGTGTTAGAGAAAACCGAAATGAAAATAATGAAATCATATTAGAAAAAATGTTATAATGCATAGCGAAATGCAATTTCTGTATTGTTTACTTTAATTGTATGCTCATTCTTTTAATAATGTTTTGCAGTGTTTATTTTTTGTATTCTTTGTATTGTGTTATGTATTTCTTCCTATAAAACTTTACTTAGTATCACTTTGTTTTCATAGGAAATCTATTTTTCTACACATCTACTCTTGTTCAAAAATTATATTTTTAATTCGCATGAAAGTATGCTAAAGATATTACTTATGTAATTAATGTCATTATGTGTATGTAAGTATATAAATGTGCCATAAGATATCGTTTATTCTCTATAATAGCCTTGTAATTTGCCAATTTGCATTTTGTCAATATTAATGGATATAATGCTGATGATGACAGCTATGAATATAAATTGATAATAGATTTAAATTGTCTATAATAGTATACAATAATAATTCGAAAAAACAATATTTACCATGAAGGGTCATATTATCAAGAAGTCCCTTAAAAAATTCAAGTTTTCAATGTAATCTATTTTTGATTAAATCGATTATAACCTTCACAAATGTATGAGGATGTAAGAATTAATGTATATTCAGATAAATGATACAAATGGTTCATGATTCAAATACTTGTTGACTAATTACCTGTTATAATTTACATGTAACCACTTATTAGAATATTTGTTGTTTGCTTGAAGACTACTTTGTAATGCTGGTATTCTGCTTGTGTCTGTTGTTATGATAAAATAGACTAGGAAAATATTTCCAAGAATGAGAGTGAGATTATGGACCCATGTTATGGTGCTAGTTTGTAATCTATGAGTGGATTCTCTAAGGATCAGTGGGAAAGGCTGTACATTGTACAAATCGGACTTACAGTATTGTAATGTCGATTGATAAAGATAATTAGCAGCATCTTTTTGTTTTTATTAATTTTATATTATATTTGCATTATGTTAATTGTTCTATGAGTTTAATTTTTGTAAGATTTAATTCTTTGTAAAATAACAATATTTCGACAGGTACCATTGTTTTTGATTAAAATGTTACCCCCATCATGATAATAATGTCGTCCGGACCGATTCCGGCCACGGCGGACACGCACAAGCGGTTGTGCAGACACAGGTCACTCTTCCTTTGCTTTCATAGCCCGATGGGATGAATAACCAACACGACCATGGAGAGATCAGGCGCAAAGGCGATGACATCAAACCGACCCTTTCAAGCTACCGTTAGTTGGCGTTGACAAAGTCAAAGTTCTATATTTTTAAATTGGATTGGTTTACAATCACTTTTTGACGTCTATTGATTCTACTACCTGTTCGGAAAAAAATACCTCGGTCCTGAGAACAGGCGAAAGAAACTCAGCAGGACTTTAACTCTTTTTTTTTATAAAAAACAAAAAATATATATCGTTACATTTTTCATAAGTTGAATCTTAAACAGCCTGGAGGCGGTCACATCATTCCCAAGGTGTGCTGTCTTCAATGAAATCGCCTACTGTATGTGTAATCTTTAGCACACAAACGTCCTTTTACAATTTTTTTTAAATATAGCAATAGGAGCTTTTTTCTGGAATCTTATTGTAAAAACGTATAGATTGCCCATAAAAATTACTAAGTCTTAGGTAAAACAAACTTGTCTTTGTTTCTAGTATTTATGCGTCACACTTCCTGAGAAATTTATAAATATATTTGTGGACGTACATAACGTTTTCATACACGCATTGAGAAGCGAAGTTCAATATGTTAAGTCTTAAATTTTTCTCTTAATGAACTATAACTATATACATATTCGCGCTATCTATAGACTAAGTGCATATATAACTATAAGCACACTTAGTCTTTAGATAGCGCGAATAGCCCTCTTCTGCAGCACGAAAATCGTATTTATGGCAGCTGCATTACGCCACAGTAGTATGCCCTAAGACCACCCTATAGAAATGGCTAAAATAAACTATGGGTTCCGGGACTGTTAATCTTGTAGTTCATATAAAATATAGTAAAAATTAATAACCCAGTAAAAAACCTAAAATGCAAAAATACAACTTTCAATTAACATCATGCAACTCTGGCTCCCGGTAATTGACCGAAACTAATTTATTTATAAGATATACGGTACTGGTAGTACCGGTCATATGAAATGTCAGATTTAAGAGCGAACTCAAGTAATGAATAAAGTTGAGGTAAATCGTTAATATCCGAACGCAGCACAATAATTTACACTTGAATACTTCTCTCGTCATAAGAATTGGCTGAATGAGATATAACATACATTTTATAAAGTTTTCGATTTACACAAAAACTAACTTCCACTACGAACAAAAGTTACGTTTTCAGATAACAAACACAACCAATTCCATTGATTCCAATACATTGATAACGTTTTTACTCATACAGACTTCATTTTGATGTCATTTTCACATACTTTCGTACGCAGTGGCGGTACTACCATACAAGCCCAAAAGACCGGCTTGCCCTAATAAGGAGTTAAATTTATAAATCTTAATTAGCACATAATTTATTTTTAACATTGAGCGTTGCGGGAATTATGTGCTTATTAAGATTTATAAATTTTAATAAAGTAAGGTTTTTTCTGCGACTTTATTTTGGGTTTCTTTCTCAGATCCTATGTTCCTCTCTGTCTAGATTACACCTTTGCCCTAAATCATACTGATTTATTACACGATTGTTGAGTGAAATAAAATCAAAACAAATGCCAGGCAAAATTTTGGATTCACTCCATCAGTAATAATTACGTTTTTTTCTTAGGCTGACTGATTTAAAAACAAGAAATAAAACGGCCCCTTTAACAAGGCTGGTTATTTTGCGGGAACGAAGGAGGAATCCGTTTGAAGATTAAAAGTTTGAGAAGTTTCTTAATTATAATCCGACATTATTTAAAAAGGATCGGACCTATCCAAAGTTCACTTTTTCTCCAGTCAAAAAAAAATTTTAAAACTCAAAAACCTTCCTCGAATAACTCGATTAAAATGTAATGCCCCTATTGCATTACAATCTGTTTCAAAGTAACAGTTATCATATTAATTGGATTTATTTTTAATTGACTTTAAAAAAGGAGGAGATTCTCGATTAGACTGTATTTTTTTATGTGTATTACCTCACAACTCTTAACTTGATGTACTGGTGTTTTTTTTTGATTTTATAATAAAGCGGGTGCATGCCGCGTGACTAGCTTTCCTCGTCACCTAATTTCGTAGCAAATCGTATTTTATACGACCTACCGGTGGGTGGGCACTTTTCCATATAATAAGTGATTTTCTTCAACTTAAGACCAAAAAAATCCAAGGTTTATAAAAATGAAAATCTTACCGTGAGCGGTCCCGTGGCCTGTAAACAAATACTGTATTTCTCATGTGACGTTAAACTGGTTAAAAATAATTTCAATGTTTTTTATAAAATGTATTAACCGACTTTATGTAAACCCTACTTAGTTTTGAGCATATGTTCGCAGTACAAAATGCAATCAGATGGAAACCTTAACCTATGGTACATATAAATTTTAACGAGATTTGACGAGTAGTTTTTGAGTTCTCCCTAATTATGCGTATTTTTGTTGTAAACGGTACATCGCAAGGCTTCCTCAGAAAGTTAAGGTTTCCTCAGAAAATTCATTCTGATTGCACTTTGTACTGCGCTATAAACATGTGCTTAAAACTAACTAGAATTTATATGAAGTCGGTTAATACATTTTATAAGAAATAAATCGGTTATAACATTTTATATTCAAATTAAACTTATTACATTTGCGCACACCTGTTTCTATTTATTTTAATACCACAATTTAGTGTTTACTTTTGCTGCTACCCTTTACGAGGAAGCAAAAATTTTCAGGTAAAAGTTACCACAATGTGCATAGAATATAACTTAAAAAAAAAATAAGAACGGTAATCGAGTTTGGCACAGTACTCTTATGAGGAAATATTTGTGTGTATGTCGTTTACCATCAGAAGTTCCTTATACAAAGAATTGCATGTTTTTGTCGTGTTCATCATTATGCCTTTTTATAAAGTATATCTACAAAAAAGAACATTTCTAATACGCAAAATAGTAAGATGATAACCTTTTAATATGTTGATAATGCACATTCGTCGCGTAAAATTACGCATATTTATTTAATATATTTAATGATTTAGTACAATGTATTTTTAAAGTATCAACTCGATACATTTAATACCAAGACTCAATTTATAAGCTTAATTAATTTATTCATTAACAGTGGCAATATCCCGCCCCTTAATTTCACAGCCCAAGATTAGTCAAAGCTCATTTCACTGTGGAGGAAATAGCTTCATAAAATAATATTCAGTGTTTTTTGTAAAATACAGTACTGTGGTGGTCTTGATGTACTGAAGATTTTACACATGAAAAGTGTATCAAGTGATTCTCAAACTTTATAATTACTAAAATAGATTTATTTGGTTCTAATTTCTCTCTTGCGGACTAACGAAGTGCCTGTCTCTGCCTCTATTTTATACAGGTAAAAAAATCATATTTAGTATAAATAATAATAATATTACCAATACAAAAATAGATGCTAATATAAATGTGCAAATTGCAAGGTAACTATAGAAGTAAGGGTAATAAAAAAATATAAAATGTTTGTATGCGTGTGTGTGTTTTTAGAGTGAGTGTGAAATTGTGTATGATGTTATATATATATATAGCTGTTAATTTTTGACATAAAGACTTTCTGTTGTTGTTGATAGTTTTATCAATTCTTTATCAGATTTTTACTCGTATGATGACATTTCTTAACAATGTTTAACTTCTTTTTTATTTTTGTGTACCTATATATATATAGGGCCCCATGTATTCAAAAGATCTTCGAGCAAATACAATTTTCATCTTTGGTGTGATCGATTCAATTTGATCAGTCTTTCTAAAGAGTCCATAATTAGTTATTGATTTTTTATGATGTATTTATATATACTTGAAGATTGTCCAAGAAAGTAAGTAATCTATGGTAGATTTGATATAAAGAATTTTATATGATAAACTTAAGGTCATGATAGTTTACTTTTTTTTATGTCGTAGGCTGATAAATGAGCAAGCGATTCACCTGATGGTAAGCGATTACCGCCGCCCATGGACATTTGCAACATTACTGAACTTGCAAATGCGTTGCCAGT